>JARGEH010000033.1:0-192729 GCA_029852875.1 Mythimna loreyi
AGATTCGCCTGACCGGCGGTGAGCCGCTGATCCGTCCCGGCATTGTCGATTTATGCCGCAATATCGCCGCGTTGCCGGGTTTGCGGGAACTGGTGATGACCAGCAACGGCTCGCAACTGGGCCGGTTGGCCCGGCCGTTGGCGGAGGCGGGCGTCAAGCGCATGAACATCAGCCTCGATAGCCTGGACGCGCAGAAATTTCGCGCGATCACCCGCAACGGCGATCTCGACCAAGTGCTGGGCGGCATTGAAGCGGCGCGCGGCGCGGGGTTTGAGCGGGTCAAGCTCAACTGCGTGGTGATGAAGGGGCGCAACTTCGATGAAGTGCTGGGGCTGGTGCAGTACGCCATCCGGCAACGCATCGACATCAGTTTCATCGAAGAAATGCCCCTGGGTGACGTAGGGCGCTCACGGGGCGAAGCGTTTTGCTCCAGCGATGAGGTGCGAACGCTGATCGCCAGCCGGCACCGGTTGCTCGACAGCGCCGAAAACAGTGGGGGGCCGGCGCGTTACGTGCGCCTGGAACGCCATCCCGATACCCGCATCGGCTTCATCTCACCCAACAGTCACAACTTTTGCGGCAGTTGCAACCGGGTACGGATGACCGTTGAGGGGAAGCTGTTGCTGTGCCTGGGGCAGGACGACGCGCTGGATTTGCGTGGCTTGCTGCGCCGCTATCCGCTGGACGATCAACCGCTGATCGACGCCGTGCACAAAGCCCTGCACGGCAAGCCATTGCGCCACGACTTCAACCCTGGCGGCGAGGTGCAGGTAGTGCGCTTCATGAACATGAGTGGCGGCTGAACGGGATACGCCGAGCCACAGTAAACCCTCGTTGGCCATGTATTCGTCGCCGGTCCTGGGGGCGGTTTTTTGCCTCACAATCTTGATATTGATCAATTGCAAAACCGCCTATTGCCCGTAGTCTTCACTGCATATTGTGTTTTTTGTTTATTAAATACCTATATGTAGTGTTTGGAGGCTTAATGCAGAGCACGCTGGTTTCAGTGGGATGTACCCGTTTGCACAAGCGCGACGGCACCCTGGTCGCTTTCGATGCGGACAAAATCCGTCAGGCATTGATCGCGGCGGGCAAGGCCACCGGGGAATATGCCGAGGTAGAGGCCCAAGGATTGCTGCAGGCGGTACTGGCCCGGCTGGAAGGCTTGTCCAGGCTGCATGTCGAACAAATCCAGGACCGCGTTGAAAGGGTGTTGATGGACGCCGGTTATTTCCTTTCCATGCGGGCCTACATCGTCTATCGCGAACAACACGGGCGTTTGCGCCGTGATCGGCGGACCCTGGTCGAAGTGGCGACGTCGATGAACGAATACCTGGACCGTGAAGACTGGCGGGTCCAGGCCAACGCCAATCAGGGCTACTCCCTGGGCGGGCTGGTGCTGAATGTGTCGGGCAAGGTCACTGCCAACTACTGGCTGGACGAAGTGTACAGCGAAGCCATTGGCCAGGCCCATCGCGAGGCTGATCTGCATGTGCACGACCTGGACATGCTGGCCGGATATTGCGCCGGCTGGTCGCTGCGGACCTTGTTGCACGAGGGGCTCAACGGCGTGCCAGGGCGTGTCGAAGCCGGGCCGCCAAAGCACTTGAGCAGTGCCCTGGGGCAGATGGTGAATTTTCTCGGCACGCTGCAAAACGAATGGGCCGGCGCCCAGGCTTTCAGCTCGTTCGATACCTACCTGGCGCCGTACCTGCGTAAGGATCAATTGAGCTATGCGCAGGTTCGCCAGGCGATCCAGGAATTCATCTACAACCTCAACGTACCGTCGCGCTGGGGCACCCAGACCCCGTTCACCAACCTGACCTTCGACTGGGTGTGCCCGCAGGATCTACGCGAGCAGATCCCTGTCATCGGTGGAGAGGAAATGCCGTTTGCCTACGGCGACCTGCAAGTTGAAATGGATATGCTCAACCGCGCCTACATCGAGGTGATGCAAGCCGGTGATGCAAAAGGGCGGGTGTTCACTTTCCCGATCCCGACCTACAACATTACCCATGACTTTCCGTGGAACAGCGAGAACGCTGATCGCCTGTTCGAAATGACGGCCCGTTACGGCCTGCCGTATTTCCAGAACTTCCTCAATTCCGATCTGCAACCCAATCAGGTGCGGTCCATGTGCTGCCGGTTGCAGCTGGATGTACGCGAATTGCTCAAGCGCGGCGGCGGTTTGTTTGGCTCGGCGGAACAGACCGGATCGCTGGGCGTGGTAACCATCAACTGCGCGCGCCTGGGTTATATATTCAAGGGCGACACCAGCGGTCTGCTCAAGCGGCTGCACTCGCTGATGGAGTTGGCGATGGAGAGCCTGGAAGTCAAACGCAAGGTCATTCAGCACCATATGGATGCCGGTTTGTACCCTTACACCAAGCGCTACCTGGGTACCTTGCGCAACCATTTCTCCACCATAGGCCTCAATGGCCTGCATGAAATGCTGCGCAACTTCACCGCTGACAAAGAGGGCACGCACACCGAACAGGGCCGCCAGTTCGCCCTGAAGCTGCTGGACCATGTGCGCGCCACATTGCTGCGTTTCCAGGAAGAAACCGGGCACCTCTACAATCTGGAAGCGACCCCGGCGGAAGGCACTACCTATCGTTTCGCCAAGGAAGACCTCAAGCGTTACCCCGACATCCTCCAGGCCGGCACGCTGCAAGCGCCGTATTACACCAACTCCTCGCAACTGCCGGTGGGCTACACCGACGACCCCTTCGAAGCCCTGCAACTGCAAGACGAACTGCAATGCAAATACACCGGGGGCACGGTCTTGCATCTGTACATGGCCGAGCGGATTTCCTCGACCCAAGCCTGCAAGCAACTGGTGCGCAAAGCCCTCGGACGCTTCCGCCTGCCGTACCTGACCGTGACCCCGACGTTCTCCATCTGCCCGGTGCACGGTTACCTCGATGGCGAGCACGAGTTCTGTCCCAAATGTGACGAGGTTCTGCTGTTGAAAGAACAGCAACCCGGCACCGCTCATTGATTTCGATCCACTCAATCGCAAGGAGCTTCACCATGACTGCATCGCAAACACTGCCCCAGGCTCAACGTCAACGCTGCGAAGTCTGGACTCGGGTAATGGGTTATCACCGTCCGGTATCGGCGTTCAATCCGGGCAAACAGTCCGAGCACCGCGAGCGGGTGCACTTTACTGAAAGCGCGGCGCTGGCCGCTCGCCAATGAGTCGAACGCTGCGGGTTGGGGGCATGGTGCCCCTGACCACCATCGACTATCCGGGGCTGCTCGCCTGTGTGTTGTTTTGCCAGGGGTGCGCCTGGCGTTGTCGTTACTGCCATAACCCGCAGTTGATCCCGCCTCGCGGCACCGACGAAGTCGATTGGCGGCGGGTATTGGCGTTCCTGCAACGCCGGCAGGACCTGCTCGATGCGGTGGTGTTCAGCGGCGGTGAGCCAACCTTGCAAGAGGGTTTACTTGACGCCATGGACGAAGTGCGGGCGATGGGCTTTCGCATCGGTCTTCACAGTGCCGGCATCAAGCCAACAGCCTTTGCCAAGGCGCTGACCGGTGCCGATTGGGTCGGTTTCGATGTCAAGGCGTTGCCCGAGGATTGCCAGGCAATCACTCGGGTCGAAGGCAGTGGAGCGGCGAACTGGCGCAGCCTTGAACATCTTCTGGCCGGTGGTGTGGACTACGAATGCCGTACCACCGTGCATTGGCATCTGTTCAAGCCGGCAGGTCTGTTGACCCTGGCGCAGCGCTTGAGTGAACTGGGGGTCAAACGCTTTGCCGTGCAGCTGGTACGCACCGAGCAGATGTTTGATCCTCAGCTGCCGAGTGTGCTGGCGCCTGCCTTGCTTGCGGATCTTTGGGCGGCCATGCGCGAGTTGTTTCCAGCGTTCGTGTTGCGGGGGTAATCGAGGCGACGGATAAAACCTTTATTCGAGGTTGATAGCTTGATATCCGTCAAGGATGGCTTCGCACGGAAGCTGTAGGTTGTAAAAACGCCTCTCAATGATTGGAGATCGGCATGGCCAAGCACTTCCCCGTCAACCCCAGCCACCCCGAACGAATCTGTTGGGGGTGCGACCGCTATTGCCCGGCCAAGTCATTGGCGTGCGGCAATGGCTCCGAGCGTACGATGCACCCAGCCGAACTGTTTGGTGAAGATTGGTGCGTGCCTGGTGATTGGGGGATCGAGCGTCCTATCGTCACCGACAAGGCGGCGGATGAAAGCCAGTCGTAGGTCACCGCTCTCGGCAACCCTCGGACCGCAGGCTTTTTTACGATGGTCTCAGCGTGCTTTTCATCTGCAGGGCAAGTATGCCGATGGCCACCAACGCAGCACCTACGCCCGCAATCGGAATAAAGGCGAGCCCGAAACGGGTAATGATCCAGCCTGCGCCGATGCCACCCAATGCGGTGCCTAAGTTGAACGAAGCAATATTGAGTCCTGAAGCCACGCTACTGGATTGCGGAACATAGTGGTGTGCCAGGCGCAGCAGGCGCAGGGTCGACATGGTCACTATGGCGAAGAACACCACACCCAATAACCCCACCAGCATTAACGTGGCGATCAGCGAATCGCCCCATACGTACAAGCTCAACAGGTTAAGCATCAACGCTGTCAACCCACCGAGCAAACATCGATCGGCGTCGAATGCATCGACGAGATAGCCGCCAAGCAAATTACCGAGAATGGAGCAGACACCGAACACCAGCATCGCCAGGCTCAGAATTTGCGGCTGCACACGGGTGATATCCA
The DNA here is from genome assembly GCA_029852875.1 of Mythimna loreyi. NCBI lineage: Eukaryota > Metazoa > Arthropoda > Insecta > Lepidoptera > Noctuidae > Mythimna > Mythimna loreyi. The sequence goes on from JARGEH010000033.1 coordinate 4,742, forward strand.
GCAGGAACGGCGACACGAAGGTAAAGAATGAAAAAGTCGCCACGCTCACCAGCATCGCGATCGTCGCCGCCCCCAACAGTTCGCGGTGCAAGAGGGCCGCGAGGCTTTGTTTCAGGTCTGTGGCTTGGTGGGTCGAGCAAAGGCGGCGCTGACGCATCAGAAGCGCCAGGCCTGCGGTGCTGATGAGGCCCAGGCCACCGATGGCCAGGAACACTATGCGCCATGACCAGTAGCTGCCGAGGAAGGTGCCGATAGGCACGCCAAAGGCGATCGAAAGGGTCAGCCCCGTCCACACCAGCGATAGCGCTCGCCCTGCGCGCATCGGATCGACCAGTTTGACCGCGGCGTTGGAGGCCACGGCCATGAATACCCCATGGGCCAGGCCGATAATGAAACGTACGCCATGCAGGGTCAGAATATCAGGTGCCAGGCTGATGACCACGCTGCCAGCGGCAAGCACGCCGAGGGTCAGCAGCAATACGGTTTTGTCGCGCCAGTTGGCCAACAAGGCCGTGATGATCGGGGCGCCAATGGCGGCGCCCAAGGCATAGGCCGCGACGGCTGAGCCGACGTGCGAGATGGACTCATGCAGATCCACCGAGATGGCCGACACCAGGCCGGCCACGACGAACTCGGATAAACCGAATGTAAAAGTGCAGAGCGAAAAAATATAAATGACGGCTGGCATTCAGCGTCTCCTTGTCGGTGCATGAATCGGGGATCCTGCCGGTGCAAGTGCACTAAGTTGGCGTCGTCATGAACCGACTGCCGTGGTGGTGCCCCGAACTCGTTCTTGCAAAAGTGGCGGTGATAGTGCGGTGCTGACAGGGAGATGAGAAATACTATAAAAGTCTCTGTTTAAGACTATTGGCGGGCATTAGTCACGTGTTGATGACAGGAGTATCAATCCCGGGTGAACGGTTTGGTTAGTTGTAATACGTAGCAGGGTGGTGTATCGCGGGGAGGGGGGCACGAATATAACTAACTAAGATGCTCCCCCTCAACCTGGGAAACGGCATTGAAATCGAGCATGGAAATGAAGCTGTCCATCAACGGTGATTCGTTGTGGGTGTTCCAGCTCATGTACAGGCCGATTGCCGGGTTGGGGGAGGCGGTCACGGGGGTGATCCGGCGGAACAGGACCTTGTCGCGCATGATTGAATTGGCCATCGACTCAGGTACCAGGGCGACGCCGAAACCACAGGCCACCAGGCCGATCAGGGTATGGATCTGTGCGGCCTCCTGCACCACCTTGGGGTAAAAACCAGCGGCTTCACACAAGGCGATAAGCTGACTGTGATAGCCGGTACCGAGGGCTTCTGGGGTGAATACGAAGTCTTCCCCGGCGAAATCCCTCAAGTCGATCTGACCTTCCTTGGCCTTGGGGTGATGGGCGGGCAGCGCCATCACGATCTCTTCATCCAGTAACAGGCGTGACTCGATGTTTTCTGCCGAGATCGGCAACTTGCGCATGAAGGCAATATCCGCTTCTCCCGACAGAATGGCCTTGGCCTGGCTGGAAGAGGGCATCTCCTTGATGATCAACTGGACTTTGGGGTAGGTCTCGCGGAACTGGCGCAGGGTACTGAGCAGTGACTCGTAGTAGGCGATCGATACCGCAGTCACCGTGAGTTTGCCGGCAATCCCCTCGGACACTTGGCGGGCATGTTCTATGCCCAGCTCCAACTCCTTCAAGGTGCTGTAGGCCGCGCTCAGGAATGCGCCGCCGGCCGGGGTCAGCTTGACCCCGCGTTTATTGCGGGTGAACAGACTGAACCCCAGTTTGTCTTCCAGGCGCTGGATCGCCTGGCTCAATGGCGGCTGGGCCATGTGCAGGCGAATGGCGGCCTTGTGGAAATGCAACTCTTCAGCCACGGCGATGAACTGGCGCAGCAGGCGGGTTTCGATCATTTCTTCTGTTCCTTCATTTGAACTGATCAGCGGACCGGGGCTGCAATGGTACCTCATCAAGGATTACACGGATTTCACATCAACTTGATATGCGCCGAGTATCAACTTGCGCCGCCGTTAGTATTAAACAGCGTAGATAGACCTTGTTAAGGTGAGGGGGCACTCGAGAGGAAACAGCCAATGAACTTTACAGGAAAGACTGCCGTTGTAACCGGCGCTGGCCGGGGGTTGGGTTTTAGTTACGCGCAAGCGTTAGCCTCGCTGGGCGCCAATGTGGTGATCAGTGATATCGGCGCCGATAAGCTCGGCGCGGGGGGCGATGGTTCCATCGCCATGCAGGCGGCAAAAGCCCTCAGTGACCAGGGTTTCAACGTGATAGGACACCATGGTGACCTGTCCAGCGAACAAGGTTGCGAGCAACTGGTGGCAACCGCCATCGAGGCGTATGGCCAACTCGATATTTTGATTCACAACGCCGGCTGGGTCGGCTACCAATCTATTGAAGAGGCCGATGCAACTTTCATAGGCCGTGCGGTGGATATCAATATCTATACACCCGTGTGGCTATGCAAACATGCCTGGAAATACCTCAAGCAGTCTGCTGCCGCACGGGTCGTACTGACGTCATCCGACCGTGCGATGTACCAGCAATATGCCCAACCGGGCCTGGTGGCGTATGCCGCCGGCAAGATGGCACAACTGGGCATCATGAATGCGCTGAGCATGGAAGGCGCCCAAGCAGGCATCCTGGTCAATGCGGTATCCCCAGTAGCCAAGACCCGCATGTGGGGCGTGACGGGCGAACCGGAGAACCTCAAGCCTGAATGGGTCACGCCTGGCGTGGTGTTCCTGGCGTCGCAGCACTGTCAAGACTCCGCTTATGTGTTGCGCGCCAGCAATGGTCAGTTTACGGCGACGCGGTTTGTTGAAAACCCAGGCGTCGACTACCCCGTCGACCTGGCACGAGTGAAGGCCACCAGCGCCGAACAAGTTGCCCAGCTTTGGGATCAAATCAAGGCGTGTTGAATATGTCTGCTCAGGAAGAGCTCCATCTGTATTCACCGTGCCAGGCCGATCTGGGTAAAGCCCGGTCTGGGATGACATCCATCGCTGTAAAAGCGGAACCCTAAGTTGCCGCTACCGCAGCAATGGATATGTACTCGGTCTGATCCAAGATCCCGGTCTGCCCAAGGCCGTCATCGGGAGCAAGCTCCCCCTCAAACTTCAAGTAAGCTACTGATTTTAAAGAGTTAAAAATTATCCTTGATGCCGGATATTTTGGAGTCGGCCCAGGTTGCTGCGCGACGGCGCCACGTCGACGATGTGACCGGGTTGTTGGGTTGTTGGGGCGAGTACATATCCGTTGCTTAGGTAACGGCCACTATAGGTTCCGCCCTTATGTATGGACTCGCCTCCACTGTCTACCCGCTTTTCAACACTGCTACCCGGTTGCATCTATGTATAAGGCCTATTCGAGGAAGCCCATCTTTGGCTTCTGGCCAACATTGGTTGAGCTCGCGGTATGCCGATTACGTTCAGGCCTCGAAGGCCGGTAATTAGATGGACTCGCCCACGCCGAGGCGTCAATGCGCCGCGGTGGCAGTCTAAGAAGCCAACGACAGCGAGGGCAAGTCCATGAAAAAGAATACGACGCTTAAACAGTCCCTGTCTTCAACCGATCTGTCGACCTGTACGACAGTGGCAGTCGATCTAGCCAAGCAGGTATTTCAGGTCGTAGGCGAAGATGCTCTTGGCCAGGTGCTTTATGAAGAACGCATCAAGTCGCGTGAGTCCTTCCACGCATTCTTGCGCAAGCTACCGGCAAACATCGTTGTACTGATGGAAACCGGCCCCGGCGCTCAAGCATGGGCACGACAGCTGCAGGCGCAGGGTAATCTGGCGCGAGTTCTTCCCGCGCAGCTGGTGGCCGACCACCGCAGCGGCGCAAAAAATGATCGTAACGATGCGCTGGCCATTTTACGGGCGGGACGGGACACCAAAATCACAGCGGTGCCCATCAAAAGTGCTGCAGCACTGGCCATGCAGGCATTGCACCGTGCCCGGCAGGGTTATGTGCGTCGGCGTACAGCTACGAGTAACCAGATGCGCGGTCTATTGATGGAACACGGTGTTGCCTTGGCACAAGGCGATGTTGCTATCAGTCAAACCCTACCTCGCATACTGGAGGATGCCACCCAACCACTGCCAGACATATTGCGCGAACTCATCGACGAGTTGCTGGGCGAATGGCGCCAGTTAGGCGAGCGGATCAACGTATTGACCGGTCGCCTGGAGATCGCTGCGAACCAGGATCAAACCGCCAGACGGTTAATGACGGTACGCGGTGTCGGTCCGATCATCGCCACAGCGATGCTAGCCAAGCAGACCGAACCCGAACGTTTCGCCGATGCACGCCAGTTCGCCGCCTACTTTGGCATGGTGCCCGATCAGAACAGCAGTGGGCAGAAGGTTCGCCTGGGCAAGATGAGCAAACGAGGCGATGGTTACATACGCAGCCTGATGGTTCAGGGTGCTCACGCCGTATTGAGGCACCTACGTCCTGATTCTGAGCAGCCCGACGATCGTCGCTTGCAACGTTGGCTGAGTCGGCTAGGACGTAAGGAAGCGGCGGTACGACTGGCGAATCGCAACCTACGAATCATCTGGGTGCTGCTACAGAATGACCAGACTTATCACAGCCAACCAGCCTAAGGCCGGCCGGCTGCGACAAGTTACAGATCACCAGAGTTCTGCCACCGGGGCGTAAAGCGCTCCAGCCCCTGCTAGAAAACATTGACCCCAGGTCAGACCGTCGCGGATCGATGCCTGCGCCCTTACCGGCCTTCGAGGCCTGAACGTAATCGGCATACCGCGAGCTCAACCAATGTTGGCCAGAAGCCAAAGATGGGCTTCCTCGAATAGGCCTTATACATAGATGCAACCGGGTAGCAGTGTTGAAAAGCGGGTAGACAGTGGAGGCGAGTCCATACATAAGGGCGCAGGCATCGATCCGCGACGGTCTGACCTGGGGTCAATGTTTTCTAGCAGGGGCTGGAGCGCTTTACGCCCCGGTGGCAGAACTCTGGTGATCTGTAACTTGTCGCAGCCGGCCGGCCTTAGGCTGGTTGGCTGTGATAAGTCTGGTCATTCTGTAGCAGCACCCAGATGATTCGTAGGTTGCGATTCGCCAGTCGTACCGCCGCTTCCTTACGTCCTAGCCGACTCAGCCAACGTTGCAAGCGACGATCGTCGGGCTGCTCAGAATCAGGACGTAGGTGCCTCAATACGGCGTGAGCACCCTGAACCATCAGGCTGCGTATGTAACCATCGCCTCGTTTGCTCATCTTGCCCAGGCGAACCTTCTGCCCACTGCTGTTCTGATCGGGCACCATGCCAAAGTAGGCGGCGAACTGGCGTGCATCGGCGAAACGTTCGGGTTCGGTCTGCTTGGCTAGCATCGCTGTGGCGATGATCGGACCGACACCGCGTACCGTCATTAACCGTCTGGCGGTTTGATCCTGGTTCGCAGCGATCTCCAGGCGACCGGTCAATACGTTGATCCGCTCGCCTAACTGGCGCCATTCGCCCAGCAACTCGTCGATGAGTTCGCGCAATATGTCTGGCAGTGGTTGGGTGGCATCCTCCAGTATGCGAGGTAGGGTTTGACTGATAGCAACATCGCCTTGTGCCAAGGCAACACCGTGTTCCATCAATAGACCGCGCATCTGGTTACTCGTAGCTGTACGCCGACGCACATAACCCTGCCGGGCACGGTGCAATGCCTGCATGGCCAGTGCTGCAGCACTTTTGATGGGCACCGCTGTGATTTTGGTGTCCCGTCCCGCCCGTAAAATGGCCAGCGCATCGTTACGATCATTTTTTGCGCCGCTGCGGTGGTCGGCCACCAGCTGCGCGGGAAGAACTCGCGCCAGATTACCCTGCGCCTGCAGCTGTCGTGCCCATGCTTGAGCGCCGGGGCCGGTTTCCATCAGTACAACGATGTTTGCCGGTAGCTTGCGCAAGAATGCGTGGAAGGACTCACGCGACTTGATGCGTTCTTCATAAAGCACCTGGCCAAGAGCATCTTCGCCTACGACCTGAAATACCTGCTTGGCTAGATCGACTGCCACTGTCGTACAGGTCGACAGATCGGTTGAAGACAGGGACTGTTTAAGCGTCGTATTCTTTTTCATGGACTTGCCCTCGCTGTCGTTGGCTTCTTAGACTGCCACCGCGGCGCATTGACGCCTCGGCGTGGGCGAGTCCATCTAATTACGGCGGCTCACTTTGCAAAAGCGGCAAAGTAAGCAAAACGCTCTTGCCCCACCACTCGGCACCTCGCTCAGGCTCGGTGTGCCCGTAATCCGCCATGGATTTGGGGGGCCGCCGCCACGCGCCATCCATGGCGCGGGGCGGCTAAACCGGCATCCCTGCCGGTTTACCCCCCAAATCCTGTCGAATTCCGGCCAGCGTGGTTTAACGGGGCGCCTGAGATCAAAATCAAAAACACAGCGAGGCGGCCTTAGAGCCGACCTGATCATTGAAGCGTGCGCGTACCTTTGTGGGAGCGGGCTTGCCCGCGATGGTCGTTAACGATGACGCGGGAAATCAGAATGAACGCGGCGCCCTCAGGTTTTTCGCGGGCAAGCCCGCTCCCACAGAAAAGCAAAGGCGCCCCAAGCGTATCCACGATGCGAAGCGAGTCGCTCTTGATCTTGATCTCAGGCGCCCCGTTAAACCACGCTGGCCGAACGCAGGCTTGAATCCGTGGGTAACCCGGCAGGACGCCGGGTTAGCCGCACTGGGCCATGGATGGCCCATTGCGGCGGCCCACGGATTCAAGCCGGAGGGAGGGCACACCGAGCCACAGCGAGGTGCCGAGTGGTGGGGCAAGAGCGTTTTGCTTACTTTTGCGCTTTTTGTACGGACCGGACACATGGTTGACACCTGTGCGGGGACATAGTGGACACATTATGCCCCGTAGTCAGGGTTGTTTACGTCGAAGGTCCGTAGAAATTGATGGCAGAAATAGACGTCAAACAAGCCATCTCTTTCAGCGTTAGGGCGTATTGCGATGTGTTGCCCGCGCAGGCCTTTGGCGATGCTGAAGTAGCGTTTCTGAAAGCGAAATCGACTGTCATAAACCTTTGCCAATACATCATCTGGGCCATATTCAAAGTCCGACAGTTGCTGTGGATATGCCCAGGGGCTACTCCGATAGCGGTCCATCGGCACCTTGTAGCCCAGCGCCTGATGAGGGCGCTGCAGGTTATAAACCTCACGCCATTGATCAAAAGCCGATTGAGCGTCCATCAGTGTGGAAAAGTACCGTCCATCAAGTACTTCTGCTTTGAGCGAGCGGTGGAAACGTTCGATCTTTCCATTGGTTTGAGGGTGGCGAGGACGGCTGAAGCTGATCCGGATTCCCAGGCGAATCAGCCAGATACTCAACTCTGAAACCTCACCTGGATTGCGTGGCGAGCCCCAGGGAGCACCGTTATCAACGTTGATCCGAACCGGCAAGCCATAGCGCTGGAAAACCTCAATCATCTTCTCCTTCACCGTGGCTCCCCGTTCGTTATCACAGGCCTCAATGGCTAGGCTGAACCGGGAGTGGTCGTCCAACAGCGTCAGGGGGTGGCATCGACCTTGCTGCAGTGCGAAATGCCCTTTGAAATCCATCTGCCAAAGATCATTAGGCGCGTCGTGTTCAAATCGCAGCGTCGCCGAATGCTCCTTCAGAGACGGTTGAATCAGGTCATGCCGGTGCAAGATATTGGTGACGGTGCTGGGGGCGATGCGCTTTTCCAACAGGCTACTAATTGTGCGTCCGCCCCATGCTGGATGGGCCTGTCTAAGTGTGATGACTTGTGCTTCCAAGGCCGTCTGGGTCAGTTTGGGACTGCTCGCTGGTCTGCGGGATTTCTCTTGCAGACCAGGCTGACCCAGCGCCTCGTAGCGTTTGAGCCACTTGTACGCTGTTTGTGGGCTGATACCGAATCGTCGACACAGCTCACGTTTGTTGCTGCCGGGTTGCCGTGCTAAGGCAACGAACTCTTCTTTCAGGCTCATGGTGTCTCTCGTAGTCCAAGGCATGATGGCTTCCCGGCGAAGTTAGTTCGCCGCAAAGTGTCCACCATGTCCCCGCACACCCGTCAACCATGTGTCCGGTCCGTACACGCTTTTCAAAAGTGAGCCGCTGTAAAAGCGGAACCATAAGTGGCCGTTGCCCAAATAACGGATATGTACCCAAGACGAAAACCAACATCCTGCTCGGCTGTCAGGCCGCCACGGGAGCAAGCTCCCTGGTTTGCTGCGCGACAGCGTCGCATCGAAGATGTGGTGGGGACTCCCACATTTGACCGAGGCGTGTCACGTAGATGCCTGCCGGTTATGAGGCTACAACGCCTGTTCCTGTATGAAGCGCACAGTGTAGCCAATACAATCGGTGACTTTCTGACCTGAAGACGTTAAAAGCACAGAATCACCAGGGATACGACTGTTGGATAATGAATTGGATATCGCTAAACGTTATGGACTGTTCTGGGCATTAAGCCTAGTGACGAAGGACGACGGGACGCCAATAGCAGACGGTACTTACATTTACCAGCCTGAACGATTTTCTGAGACCTTCTGGGTTCTCTTCGAAAAACTTCAGCAGCTCAATGACTACTGCTTCCTGCAGCTCGTGACAATCGATCAGCACCACTCGACACTCGTCGATCAGCGCGAGTCGTACATGGCGGATTCTGGTCCCGGCGCTGAAGCGCTGTACTGGCTCGATGACCAGATTCCGCGCTGGGAAGACAATTTGACCGTAGTCACTCAGGCGACCTCCATTGTGTTGCTATGCAGCTTTGTGGAGTGGGGTTTGAAGCGTGTGGTGAAGGATCTATATGGAGCTATTGCGCGCAAACCTTCCGGGTCTCGCGTGAGCGATATCCAGTTCCTCTTGGAGCACCTTGAATCCTCAGGACTGTCTTATGTGGTAGATGCGCAAGTCCTGCATACCGTTCATAGCTTTCGAGGCATTAGAAATGCTTTTGCTCATGGTGAGTGGGCCGCTATCGAAGAGCAGCTATCCAGTGTTTCGCTACGCGACTGTTTCGAAAACGTTTCACAACTGTTTGCGTGTTTAGAGGCAGCCTCGTGGGAAGGTCCCTGGAGGAGCGACGTCTTGTCGTCATCCAAGCCTCCTGCTCCGTAGCCAGTTGCTTATGGCTTCAACCAGTTCCCTCTTGCACTCCACCGGCAACCAATGCCCGCCGGGTAGGCTTGTCACGGTGAGATCTGCGCAGGCCGCCCGCATTGGATCGCCCAGTCGATTACCCTTGATGGTGTTCATCTGGTCGTAATCGCCGTTCACAAACAGTACGGGTAAAGACAAAAGGCCGCCATTGGGCGCTCGGTGGGCATATTCAATGTTGGCAGCGTCGTTTAAATACCATGCGCAGGGAGCGCGGAAACCATGGGCCTCGAAGCTGCGCACCAATTGCGCGAAGTCTGCCTGCGGCCAGAGCGCAAGGTCTGGCTGGGTGAGTGGCGCCCGGTGCGCCTGCCCAAACCGTCCGCCTTTGCGGGTCACTTCGGCATTGGCTGCAACCTTGCCGATACTCGCCGGGTCGCCTCGTCGATAAATCGACGCCAGCGATGCAGCTTTATCCGCATCAAGGTCAGCAACAGCGGATTCAAAGTGGGTGTTGTAGTAGCGGTAATAATCCCATTGACCGTCCGGATACGTGTCCGCCGGATAGATCGAGCGGTCAACCAGTGGAACGAGCGTCGGCAGGGCGTTAGTGGTGGGGAAGTACGGGACCGAAATCAATACAACCCCGCGGCTGCGCTGGGGTTCATGGGCGACCAGTTCACCCGCCACAACGCTGCCCCAATCGTGGCCCACCCAGATGGCCGGCCTGCCACCGAGATGGTCGTGAAGTTCTGCCATGTCGGCCACGATGTTTTCAAGGGTGTACGCATGAGTGGGGGCTGGTGCAGAAGAGCTGCCATAGCCGCGCATGTCGGGTGCAACGCAGTGCCAGCCTTGTGCAGCGAACGCTTCTATCTGTGCGCGCCAGATCAGGCTGAGCTCCGGCCAACCGTGCAGGAACAACATCAACGGCCCATCGGCCGGTCCCATCTCTACATAGTGCGTCGTATGACGCGGGGTCTTGAGGACACGCGAGGTCAGCTTGGAAGTGGACACAGTCTCTCCTTATGCTACGTCGGCTGATAAACTCGAAGCGGCGACACTATACTGAGCGGTATGCTTCATGTTTCGTTCCCATTTAGGCTTCCAGCGCCTCTGGCGTCCCAGGCAAAGTCTTGCGTGTGAATGAAATTTATCCACGGTGGAATGTCTTCTCAGCACATACACTCAGGGAAGAGCTGAAGGCGGCAAGAGCAGGCGCGTTTTCAACACAGGTGCATTGAGGATGAAGTATGTTGAATGTTGACCAGTCCCCCAGAGCCACACGCGAACCCAGTGAATACGAGAGCCTGGTCGCGATGGGGACTCACTTGCTCGATGTCATTCCGGGGGCGATTTACCTCTGTGACCGCGACGGGTGGCTCGTCAGGTTCAACAGCGATGCGGTTGATTTATGGGGACGAACACCCGCCCTGGGTAAGCATGGGGACCGCTATTGCGGCTCATATCGACTTTATACGACAGACGGCGCGCCATTGGCGGTTGACGAATGCCCGATGGCGTCGACGCTCAACGCAGGCCTGTGTGCGCGTAACCAGGAAGTCATGATTGAGCGCCCGGACGGGTCGCGATTCGTCGCGCTCATGAATATCCGCACCCTCAGAGACCGGCATGGAGAAATCCAAGGCGCGGTCAATTGCTTTCAGGACGTCTCGATGCACCACGCCATGGCCGAGGAATTGCGGCGCAAAAGCTCCGATCTCGAAGACTTTTTCGAAAACAGCGCCGTGGGCCTGCATATTGTCAGCGGCGAGGGCATTATCCTGCGCGCCAATAAAGCCGAGTTGTCGCTGCTGGGCTATACCGCGGACGAGTACATCGGCCGTCATATCACTGAATTTCATGTGGATGAACCGGTAATCGGCGACATCCTGCATAAACTCGGCAGCGGTGATTGCCTGAACAGCTACCCGGCGCGCCTGCGGGCCAGGGACGGCACCATCAGGCACGTCGCGATTACCTCGAATGGGCGGTTCGAAGACGGCAAGTTCTTCAACACGCGTTGCTTCACCATTGACGTGACCCGCGTGCACGATGCTGAAACCGGGCGTCAGGAGAGCGATGACCGGCTGGCGGCGACCTACGAGGCGGCGACCATCGGCATTGCCGAGGCGGGCGAGGACGGCCGTCTGCTGCGGGTCAATGATGCCCTTTGCACCATGCTCGGTCGCTCTCGTGAGCAATTGCTGGCGATGACCTTCCTGGACTACACCCACCCAGACAGTGTCGAGCAGGACGCGGCGTTATACGCCCGGCAGGTAGCGGGTGAACTGGATAACTACGTGCTGCGCAAACGGGCGGTGAAGCTCGATGGCCAGGCGCTCTACCTGGATGTGCATAGCTCCTCGGTCAGGGCGCCCGATGGCCGGTTCCGCTATGGTGTGCGGGTCATCCAGGACGTCACGCTGGCCCGAGAAATGGAAAACCGCGTGCGTGAAAGCGAGCGGCACATGCGCGATCTGCTCGAGGCCATGCCGGCGGCGGTCTCCACCACCGACGCCGAGGGGCGTATTACCTTCTTTAACCGTGCGGCCGTCGAGTTGTCGGGGCGCACGCCGCAACTGGGCGACCTGTGGTGTGTCACCTGGAAACTGTTTAACACCGATGGCTCTTTTCTGCCTCACGACCAATGCCCGATGGCCGTGGCGCTCAAGGAAAACCGCGCCATACGCGGCGTCGAGGCCGTCGCCGAGCGTCCGGATGGCACCCGCGTGCCTTTCACGCCATATCCGACCCCGCTGCATGACGCCGAGGGCAACCTGATCGGCGCGATCAACATGCTCGTGGATATTACCGAGCGAAAGCAGGCCGAAGACCGACAAAAGAACTTGATCGACGAACTCAATCATCGGGTCAAGAATACCCTGGCCACGGTCCAGTCCCTGGCGTCCCAGACCGCACGCAACGCGCAGGATGCCAAGGACGGCTACACCCGGTTCGAAGCCCGGTTGCTGGCCTTGTCGCGTGCCCACGACCTGCTGACGAAGCGGCATTGGGGCCTTACGCCGCTGGGAGTGCTGGCCCAGGAAGTGTTGGTGCCGGTGTTTGGCCATGATTCCGGTCGCGTGGTGATCGCCGGTGATGCCATCGAGGTCGACACCCGCGTCGCCCTGAACCTGACCATGACGCTCAACGAACTGGCGATCAACGCCCTTAAATACGGAGCGATGTCCACCGACACCGGGACACTCACGGTGGCCTGGAGCGTTCGGCCCCAGCCGAGCGGCGCGCTGCTCACCGTGGACTGGCGCGAACAAGGCGGGCCTTGGGTGTCCACGCCGGAGCGCGAAGGCTTGGGTTCGCGGTTGATGAAGCGCTGCATCGAGCGTGATCTAGGCGGTTCGTTCGAACTCGACTTCGCCCGTGAGGGCGTTCACTGCCGCTTCTCGTTTATGCTCGCTGAGAACCAGACATGATCACATTCCCAGGCACCAAAGTGCTCCTGGTTGAAGACGAGGGCACCATCGCCATGTTGATCGAGGAAATGCTCGAAGACCTGGAGTGCACCGTAGTCGCCTCCGTGGCCCAGCTCGGCAAGGCGATGCAAGTGGCAGATGTGGTGGATGTCGACTTGGCGATCCTGGATGTGAACATTGCTGGAGAGCGCGTTTTCCCAGTGGCGCGGATTCTGCGGGCCCGCCATATTCCGTTTTTGTTCAGTACGGGCTACGGCGGCAGCGGCTTGCCGGAGGAGTTTAGTGACTGTCCGGTGCTGCATAAGCCGTTTGCGGAAAAAGACCTTCGGTTGAAAATTGCGTTGACGCTGGAGTCTTAGGTAAAACCCGCGGTCCTGTCGGACGTATGATTGCCGTTTTCCATAAAGGCTGAACCGCTTATGAACAGCAATCAACCGACAAAAAAAGTCCGGGCAAGCGCAGCGGCGCTCCCGGACCAAAGGTTGCTACATGCTCATCAGACTCCTCTGATCAAAACCTCGGCTTGACCGCCTTCCACGCCGGGTCATAACGCTGCATCTGCCGCACATCGTCGCGCTGGCGAATGCCACAGGTCAGGTATTGATCATGCAGCTTGCCGAGCTGATCGTGGTCCAGCTCCAGGCCCAGCCCCGGGGCCCGGGTGATTTTCACGCAGCCGTCGACAATCGGCACCTTGCCGCCCTTGATCACTTCTTCGTCCGGCTCCTGCCAGGGGTAGTGGGTGTCGCAGGCGTAATCGAGGTTGGGCACCGAAGCGGCGACGTGGGCCATGGCCATCAGGCTGATACCCAGGTGCGAATTGGAGTGCATGGACACCCCCAGGCCAAAGGTCTCGCACATTTTTGCCAGCACTTGGGTGTCGCGCAGGCCGCCCCAGTAGTGATGATCGGCGAGGACGATCTGCACGCTGTCCTGCGCCACGCTGCGGCGCAACTCTTCGAAATCGGTCACCACCATGTTGGTCGCCAGCGCCAGGCCGGTGCGTTTATGCAGCTGGGCCATGCCCTCCAGGCCCGGTGTCGGGTCCTCGTAATATTGCAGATCATCACCGAGCAGTTCGGCCATGCGGATCGAGGTTTCCAGCGACCAGTTACCGTTCGGATCGATGCGCAGCGGATAGCCGGGAAACGCCTTTTTCAAGGCCTTGATGCACGCCACTTCATGCTCCGGCGGCAAGGTACCGGCCTTGAGCTTGATGCTCTTGAAGCCATAGGCCTCGATCATCCGCCGCGCCTGGGCAACGATCTGCTCTTCGTTCAGCGCCTCGCCCCAGCTGTCCGGCTTGTAGGGTGAGTCCACGTGTTGCGCATATTTGAAGAACAAATAGGCGCTGAACGGAATCTCATCGCGTATCGCCCCGCCCAGCAGATCCACCAAGGGTAGGTTCAGGGCGTGCGCCTGCAGATCGAGGAACGCCACTTCGAACGCCGAATAGGCATTGCTCACCGCTTTGCTCGCGTGGGAGCCGGGCGCCAGTTCCGCGCCGGCCAGGGTCGGCGGTTTGTTCGCCGCCACCGTGGCTTTCACGATGGCCCGCAGGTGATTGAGATTGAACGGGTCAAGGCCGATCAGCTGACTTTGCAACTGCTGCTGGATCGCCAGCGCCGGGGCGTCGCCGTAGCTTTCACCGAGGCCGATGTAGCCGGTGTCGCTTTCGATCTCGATGATCGAGCGCAGGGCAAAGGGTTCGTGAATGCCGCTGGCATTGAGCAACGGCGGATCACGGAAGGCGATGGGGGTGACGGTGACGCGAGTGATTTTCAAGAGGCTGCTCCCGTTGCATCAGTTTTCAGGGCTGGGTGACTCATCGGCGGCTTCTTTGGCGCAGTGTCTTTGCACGGCGCGTTCGGAACGTCGCCACGCGGCGCGGTTCGGGCAAAAAAGATCACCACGGCAGCCACCAGCGAAACGCCGGCCAAACCGTACAGCCCTCCCTCGATGGACCCGGTGGTCTGCTCCAGCAAGCCGAACGTGGTCGGGGCCACGAAGCCGCCGAGGTTACCGATGGAGTTGATCAGGGCGATCACCGCTGCCGCGATGCGCGCATCCAGGTAGCCTTGCGGGATTGGCCAGAACAGCGCCGAGGCCGCCTTGAAGCCGATCGCGGCGAAACAGATGGCGACGAAGGCGAAAACCGGCCCGCCGAAGGTGGACATGAACATGCCGAACGAGGCGATCAACAGCGTCAGCGCGACCCATGCCTGCTGGAATTTCCATTTGCTGGCCATGGCGGCGAAGCCGTACATGGCGACGATGGAAATGATCCATGGGATCGAATTGAACAGCCCGACCTGGAAATCACCCAGATTGCCCATCTTCTTGATCATGCTCGGCAGCCAGAACGTGGCGCCGTAGATAGTCAGGGCAATGGAAAAGTAGATGAAGCAGAACAGCGCGATCTGTTTGTCGGCCAGCAACTTGAACATTGAGGGCTTGACCGTCTGCATGGCTTCCCGGGCCCGCTGCTCCTGGTCGATGGCGGCGATCAGCGCGGCTTTTTCTTCCTCGCTGAGCCACTTGGCTTCCCGCGGGTGGGATTGCAGCCAGAACCAGACAAAACCGCAGAGGGCGATGGACGCAAAGCCCTCGACCAGGAACATCCACTGCCAGCCGTGCAGGTTCAAGCCATCGATGTGCAGCAGCGCGCCGGACACCGGGCCGGAGATCACCGAGGCGATGGCCGAGCCGCTGAGGAAAATCGCCATGGCCTTGCCGCGTTCGGTCGAGGGCAGCCATTGGGTGAAGTAGTAAATGATGCCGGGAAAGAAGCCGGCTTCTGCGGCACCGAGGACAAAGCGCAGCACATAGAAGCTGGTTTCACCCTGGACGAAGGCCATGGCCATCGCGGCGGCGCCCCAGGTGAACATGATGCGCGTCAGCCAGGCGCGGGCGCCGTAGCGTTGCAGCAGCAGATTGGAAGGCACTTCGAAGATCGCATAACCGACGAAGAACAGCCCGGCGCCCAGGCCATAGGCGGCAGCGCCGATGCCCAGGTCGGTTTCCATATGGCTGCGCACAAAGCCGATATTGACCCGGTCGATGTAGTTGACGATGAACATGATCACGAATAACGGCAGGACGTGGCGCTTGACCTTGGCGGCAGCCCGGGCAAGCACGTTCGGGTCCGGTGGACTCTGCAGGGTATTCAATGAGCGACTCCCGATCGTTGTTTTTGTGGGGATTGCTGGTGACGTAGGTCGATCATGGACGCGGGTATTGATCCCGTCTAATCTAACTTGGCATTCGATTGATACCTGGATTAGATCAATGTTCGAACTGAGCCATCTGCGCTGTTTCACCACCGTCGCCACTGAACTGAATTTCCGCCGCGCCGCCGAACGGCTGAACATGACCCAGCCACCGCTCAGCCGGCAGATCCAGTTGCTGGAGCATCACTTGGGCGTCGAGCTGTTCACCCGCAACACCCGCAACGTCGCCCTTACCGCGGCCGGCCGAGCGTTTTTCATCGAGGCGCAGAACCTGCTCGAGCGCGCCCAGCAGGCCGCAGTGACCGCCCGGCGGTTTGCCCAGGGCGATATCGGCTCGGTGAATATCGGCTTCGTCGGCAGCGCGGTGTACGAGTTCCTGCCCAAGGTCATAGCCGAGACACGCATCACCCAGCCCCACGTGCGAATCGACCTGTCGGAAATGAACACCTACCAGCAGCACGAGGCCTTGCGCGCTCGACGTATCGACCTAGGCATTGCCCGCGCACCGTTGCTGGAACCCGGTTACGCCACCGAATGCCTGGTCCGCGAGCCCTTTGTGCTGGCCGTCCCCAACACCCATCCACTGGCTGATGCCAAAACCGTGTCGGTCAAGGACCTCGACGGCCAGCCGTTCCTGATGTACTCCCACGCCGCCTATCCGCCGTTCAACGAACTGCTGACCGGCATGCTGCGCTCTGCCCGCGTCGCCCCGGATTATGTGCAGTGGCTCGGCTCGTCCCTGACCATCCTCGCCCTGGTCAACGCCGCCATGGGCCTGGCGCTGGTGCCCCGTTGCGCCACCAGCGTAGTGTTCAAGAACGTGGTGTTCCGCGATATCGACCTGGGCGAAGGCGTACAAAGCGAGCTTCATCTGATCTGGCGCGAGAACAACGACAACCCGGCGTTCGCGATGCTGCTGGAAGGGATTCGGCACGCGGTGCGCGAGGGGTGGGGAGGAGGGTGAGGGGCCTGGTCTTGGCTAAAGCCGTGCACCCTGGGGCATGGTTATCTACACAACTCTGACGTAGCGCCGTCAGTAACCACGATGCGAAGCGAGCCGCTCTTGATCTTGATCTTGATCTGCTTTTGATCTCAGGCGCCCCGTTAAACCACGCTGGCCGGAATTCGACAGGGATTTGGGGGGTAAACCGGCAAGGATGCCGGTTTAGCCGCCCCGCGCCATGGATGGCGCGTGGCGGCGGCCCCCCAAATCCATGGCGGATTACGGGCACACCGAGCCTAAGCGAGGTGCCGAGTGGTGGGGCAAGAGCGTTTGGTTACTTTGCGCTTTTCAAAGTGACCCGCTGTAAGAGCGGAACCAATAGTGGCCGTTACCTAAACAATGGATATGTAGTCGGTCTGATCCAACATTCTGGTCGGCTGTCAGGCCGCCATCGGGGGCAAGCCCCCTCCCACATTTGGATCGCGGTGCATCAGTCAGATAGCTATAAGCTGCCAGGCATCCGGATCCGTCACCTGATGGTCATAAAACAGACGGAAGGCACATCAGGATCCTAAAGTTGCGAGGTATTGGGCAGATATCCCCTATGTCACCTAATATCCGCAACACTGTTCAAGGATCGAACTCATGACCCAGCGTCAATCCGGCCGCATTTCCCTTCCTGGTTATCCGCGTTTTTGCTGGTTTGCCCTTATACCGGTCGTGCCTGCCATTGGGTGGCTGCTGGTGCAATCAGCTTCCTCGGCCAATCTGCTGGCCTGCGCGGTACTGGTACTGACGGGCTTGGGGGCTTGTGCCTGGAGCACACATTCGCAACGCAACGTTGTGCTGCACGCGACGGCGCGGGCGCAGGCGGATCAGTCGGCGATGGACGCAGCGCATGACGGCATGGCTTCCCGCGCACAGCTCGATGAAGTGCTGCTCGGCGCCATGCCGATCTGGGCCAAGCAGGTGGAAAGCTCGCGGCACCAGACCGAAGAAGCGATTGTGAGCCTGGCCAACCGCTTCACCGGGATCGCCGCGCGATTGCAGGAAACGGTACAGGCCTCGCAGCAGGCTGCCGGCGAACTGGATGGGCAGTCGGCCGACGGCGCGCTCGAGGTACTGGCGCGCAGCGACAGCGAGCTGAGCCAGGTGATCAATTCGCTCAAGGCCACACAGACCAGCCGTGACCAGACCCTGGTCCAGGTCCGCAGCCTCACTGCCTATACCAAGGAACTGCGCGCCATGGCCGCCGACGTGGCGGCGATTGCCGCGCAAACCAACCTGCTGGCCCTCAACGCTGCCATCGAGGCGGCGCGTGCCGGTGAGGCCGGGCGCGGCTTTGCGGTGGTGGCCGATGCGGTGCGCAGCCTGTCGAACAAATCCAGTGAAACCGGCCAGCAGATGTCGGCCAAGGTCGACATCATCAATAACGCCATCACGCAATTGGTGCAGGCCGCGTCCAGCAGTGCCGACGAGGACAGCCATTCGGTGGCCGAGTCCGAAAACAGTATTCAAAAGGTGCTCGAGCGCTTCCAGAGCATCACCGGGCGCCTGGCCGAATCTGCCGACCTGCTCAAGCAGGAAAGCTACGGCATCCGCGATGAGATGACCGAAGTGCTGGTCAGCCTGCAATTCCAGGACCGCGTCAGCCAGATCCTCAGCCACGTGCGCGACAACATGCACGCCTTGCACGACCACCTCCTGCAGGCCAGCCAGGCGCCGGACCAGGCGGTGGGCGTCGACGCCCGGCAGTGGCTGGCGCGCATGGAAGCCACCTATGCCACCGACGAACAGCGGCGCCTGCACCACGGAGTGGCAGCCGCGCAGCCGAATTCCCAAGACATCACCTTTTTTTAGGAGTACACCATGGCGAAGAATGTATTAGTGGTCGACGACTCCAGCAGCGTGCGACAAGTGGTCGGCATTGCCTTGAAAAGCGCCGGCTATGACGTAATCGAGGCCAGCGACGGCAAGGATGCCCTGAGCAAGCTCACCGGGCAGAAAGTCCACCTGATCATCAGCGATGTAAACATGCCCAACATGGACGGCATCACCTTCGTCAAGGAGGTCAAGAAGCTGGCCAATTACAAGTTCACGCCGATCATCATGCTGACCACCGAGTCCCAGGAATCGAAGAAGGCCGAGGGCCAGGCCGCCGGCGCCAAGGCCTGGGTGGTCAAGCCGTTCCAACCGGCGCAAATGCTCGCAGCCGTTTCCAAGCTGATCCTGCCTTGATCATCCGGCGCCAGGGAGGCTGCCATGCCAATCAGTACTGAAACACTCGACGGCACCACCTGCGTGCGCATTGACGGCGAGCTGACGATCTACACCGTGGCGGAACTGGCGGCTGCGCTGCTGCCGCAGATGGGCGCCACGCCTCGCCTGGAGCTGGACCTGTCACAGGTCACGGAGATGGATGGCGCCGGTTTGCAGTTGCTTGCAGTTGTCCAGCGTGAGGCGGGTGTTGCCGGTACAGCCTTGAGTGTGACCGGCCAAAGCCAGGCGGTCATGCACGCACTGCAACTGTGCCGTAGCGCAGGCTTGTAGTCGCCACTTCCCATTTTTTTTGATCGACAAGGACAGTCCAGGTGAGCATCAATCTCGATCAGGCACAGCAGACATTCATCGTTGAGGCACGCGAGCTGTTGCAGGCCATGGAGCAATCCCTGCTGCAATTGGAAAGCGAGCCCGGCGACCAGGACGCCATCGGCGCGATTTTCCGCGCCGCGCACACCATCAAGGGTTCGGCGGGCCTTTTCGGTCTGGCGTCGATCGTGGGGTTCACGCATATCGTCGAAGACGTGCTTGACCGCCTGCGCGAAGGCAATGTGGCGGTGGACGCCGCATTGATCGCTCTGCTGCTCAAATGCGGCGACCACATGCTCGAACTGGTCGAAGTGGTCGCCAACCGCGGTGAGACGCCGACGCCTGCCGTTCTGGAGCGCGGTGAGGCGTTGCGCGAGGCGCTGAGTGCCTATCAGCCGATGCGAACCGTCACTGCCAGCGTCGAAACCGCTGAGGTGGCCGACGACACGGCGGTCGAAGTGCTCTGGCACATCTCCCTGCGCTTCGGCGTGAACGTGTTCCGTAATGGCATGGACCCGCTGTCATTTTTGCGCTACCTCGAGACCCTGGGGCAGGTGCTGCAGGTCACCACCCTGACCGACAGCATCCCGCCCATAGACCGCTGGGACCCGGAAAGCTGCTACCTGGGGTTCGAAATCGGCCTGCGTTCGACGGCCAGTCACGCCACCCTCAACGAAGTGTTCGACTTTGTGCGTGACGATTGCGAGGTGCACATCCGTGCCGTCGACGAAGCGCCTGAAAGCACTGCGGTCTTTGCCGGCGACCGTGTCGCCCAGGCAGAGCAGGGCGTCGTGGCGGCGACACCGCAGCGTTCTGCGCCAGCCACCGAGACGAAACCCCGTGACGGCAATTACGTGCGGGTCAACGCCGACAAGCTCGACGAGCTGATCAACCTGGTCGGCGAACTGGTGATCGCCAGTGCCGGCTCAAGCCTGTTGGCCCGCTCCTGTGACAACGACCCCCTGCAAGAGGCGACCTCGACGGTATCGGCGCTGGTGGAGGAGATCCTCGATGGCGCCCTGCACCTGCGCATGATCCCCATTGGTGACACGTTCAACCGCTTTCGCCGAGTGGTGCGCGATATCAGCCAGGAACTGGGCAAGGACATCGAACTGATCATCAGTGGCGCGGAAACCGAACTGGACAAGACCGTGGTCGAGAAAATCGGCGACCCACTGATGCACCTGCTGCGCAATGCCATGGACCACGGTATCGAAAGCGCCGATGCGCGGCAGGCGGCCGGTAAGCCGGGCAAGGGCCACCTGAGCCTCAATGCCTACCATGACTCCGGGAGCATCGTCATTGAAATCGCCGACGACGGCGCCGGGCTCAACCGCGAGCGCATCCTGCAAAAAGCCCAGGAACGCGGGTTGGTGGCCAGCGGTGCGGTGTTGACCGACCAGGAGATTTACAACCTGATCTTCGAAGCGGGGTTCTCCACCGCCGAGGCGGTGACCAACCTGTCCGGGCGCGGCGTCGGCATGGACGTGGTCAAGCGCAATATCACCTTGTTGCGCGGCACCGTCGACCTGGACAGCCGCCCCGGCGAAGGCACCGTGGTGAGTATCCGCTTGCCGCTGACCCTGGCGATCATCAATGGGTTTTTGGTCGCCATTGACCAGTCCACCTATGTGATCCCCTTGGACATGGTCCAGGAATGCATTGAACTGGATGAGCGCCAGCGCCAGTCCAGCCGCGACGACGGCTATCTGGACCTGCGTGGCGAGGTGTTGCCGCTGGTGGACCTGCGCGAACACTTCAGCCACGAAGGGCCCGCTTCACGGCGCCAGAACGTGGTGGTGGTGCGCTACGCCGAACACAAGGCCGGGCTGGTGGTGGATGACCTGCTCGGCGAGTTCCAGACCGTGATCAAACCGCTGGGCAAGCTGTTCGGCGCACTGCGCGGCATCAGCGGCTCGACCATATTGGGCAGCGGCGCGGTGGCCCTGATCCTGGATGTACCGGCACTGCTCAACCAAATCGTACAACTGGAAGCCCGCACGCCCCAGGCGCCTCAATCGCCGCCGGTCGTCGCTCGCTGATGTCTTTGCAATTCCATGGAGGTTCCCCGATGAAATGGTTCTACGATCTCAAGATTTCCACCAAGTTGATCAGCTCGTTCCTGGTGGTCCTGGCGCTCACCGCGGCCATGGGTGGCTTCGCCATCCACCAGCTCGGCGCTGTCAACCAGGCAGCCCAGGACATCAAGGGCAACTGGATGCCTTCCATGCGCGCAGCGGCAGGCATGCGTTTTTTTGCCGCCAACTATCGCTTGAAGGAAAACCGCCACCTCGCGACTGAGATCGCCGAGGAAAAGGCCCAGGCCGAACGTGAAGCCGCCGACGCGCGCCAACAGTTCGAAACCCGCATGGGCACCTATGAGCAGTTGCTGTCGAACGATGAAGATCGTCAGCTGCTGGCCAGCGTAAAAAGCGCATGGGAAGCGTACCTGGCAAGCAGCAAGCAATTGCTCGAATTTTCCCGGCAGAACCAGGAAGTCCAGGCACGCGGTTTGCTCAGAGGGGAGTCCAAGGGGCATTTCGATGAGGTGACCAGCCGCCTGCAGAAAATGGTCGAACTCAATGACGCCGGCGCGACGGTCGCAGGTGACAAAGGCTTGGCGCTGTACGAAAACGCACGCCTGTCGATCATCGCGGTACTGGTCGCGGCCTTGTTGATCGGCCTGGGCCTGGCGGTATTCATCGCCCGCATCATTTCCCGCCCACTGCGCCAAGCCGCAACCGCCGCCGAGCAATTGGCCGAAGGCAACCTCAACGCCCACATCGAACCGGGTGCCAAGGATGAAACCGGCATGGTGCTCAACGCCATGCGCAATATGGTCGGCAAGCTGGCGCATATCATCGGCGAAGTGCGCAACGCCGCCGATAACCTCGCCAGCGCCTCCGAGCAGGTCAGTGCGACCGCGCAATCGATGAGCCAGGCTACCAGTGAACAGGCCGCCAGCGTCGAGGAAACCAGCGCCTCGGTGGAGCAGATGAGCGCCAGCATCAACCAGAACACCGAAAACGCCAAGGTCACCGATGGCATGGCCAGCAAGGCCGCCAAGGAGGCCACCGAAGGCGGCGAATCGGTACAGCAGACCGTGGTGGCGATGAAGAAAATCGCCCAGCGCATCAGCATCATCGATGACATTGCCTACCAGACCAATCTGCTTGCCCTCAATGCCGCCATCGAGGCCGCTCGGGCCGGCGAGCATGGCAAGGGCTTCGCCGTGGTGGCCGCCGAAGTGCGCAAGCTGGCCGAACGCAGCCAGGTCGCCGCCCAGGAAATCGGCGAGCTGTCCTCCAGCAGCGTGGACATGGCTGAGAAGGCCGGCAAGCTGCTCGACGAAATGGTGCCCTCCATCAACAAGACCTCCGACCTTGTGCAGGAAATCAGCGCCGCCTCCGAAGAACAGGCCGCGGGTGTCGGGCAGATCAACACGGCCATGACCCAGCTCAACCAGGTGACCCAGCAAAATGCCTCGAGCAGCGAGGAACTGGCGGCCACGGCCGAAGAGATGAGCAGCCAGGCCGAGCAACTGCAACAGGCCATGAGCTTCTTCGTGCTGGATTCAACCCCAAGGGCCGCGGTTCAAGACAACAGCGTCGACAGCCCCGGCAGCAAGCCCAACCGTCAGCCTCCGCGGCCGAAACCACAGGCACCGCGCAAGGCCTTCGCCTACAGCCTGGCCAGTGCCCCGGACGAATCGGAATTCACCCGCTTCTGATCCCACGATCAATGCGGGCTTACAAGGAGAGTGACATGGGCGCAGTGATGACGACTCGGCATACCGCGGTTGCGGTGGATGAGGATGCGCAATACCTGACCTTCATGCTTGGCGGCGAAATGTTCGCCATCGCCATCCTGGGGATCAAGGAGATTATTGAATACGGCAGCCTGACCGTGGTGCCGATGATGCCGGCGTTCGTGCGTGGGGTGATCAATCTGCGCGGCGCGGTGGTGCCGGTGGTGGACTTGTCGGCGCGCTTTGGGCGGGCCAATTCGGCGATCACCCGGCGCTCCTGCGTGATCATCATCGAGGCGAGCAGCGAAGAGGGCAGGCCACAGGATATCGGCTTGCTGGTCGACACCGTGTCGGCGGTGCAGGAGATCCCAGCTGCGCAGATCGAGCCACCACCCAGCTTCGGGGCGCGAATTCGCGCCGACTTCATCGGTGGCATGGCCAAGGTCGACGGCAAGTTCGTGATCGTGCTGGAGGTGGACAAGGTGCTGTCCATCGATGAGATGTCCAGCCTCGCCGAGGGTGGCCAAGCGCCGGCCCTCGACCTCGATCCGCGTTGAGTGCCGACCATGCCAGAAACCGCCTCCATCGACGATCGTGAATTCGGCCAGTTCCAGAGCTGGCTGTACCGCGCGGCCGGCATCAACCTGTCGCCGGCCAAGAAAGCCCTGGTGGCCGGGCGCCTGTTCAAGCGCCTCAAGCACTATGAGCTGCACAGCTATGGTGAGTACTTCAAGCTGATCATGAGTGACCAGCGCAAGGGCGAGCTGCAGGTTGCGCTGGATTTGCTCACCACCAACGAAACCTATTTTTTCCGCGAACCCAAGCACTTCGACTTCCTGCGCCAGCAGGTGCTGCCCAAGGCGGCGCCGGGCAAGGTCTTTCGCGTGTGGAGCGCGGCCAGTTCATCGGGCGAAGAACCCTACAGCCTGGCGATGACCCTGGCCGAGAGCCTGGGCACCACCCCCTGGGAAGTGATCGGCTCGGACATCAGCACCCAGGTGCTGGCCAAGGCGCGCAACGGCCATTACGCCATGGAGCGCGCCGGGACGCTGCCCCAGCCGCTGCTGACCAAGTACTGCCTCAAGGGCACTGGCCGCCAGGAGGGCACCTTCCTGATCGACAAGGCCTTGCGTAGCCGGGTCAATTTTGTCCAGGTCAACCTTAACGAAGCGCTGCCGGCTTTGGGCGAGTTCGAGGTGATCTTCCTGCGCAACGTGATGATCTATTTCGACCAGCAGACCAAGAGCCAGGTGGTCGCGCGTCTGCTGCCGCTGCTCAAGCCCGGCGGTTATTTCATCATCAGCCACTCGGAAAGCCTCAACGGTGTAAACGACACTTTGAAGCTGGTGGCGCCGTCGATTTACCGCAAGCCATGAAAAAACCAGTCGATGCGAGCGAAGTGGTCTTAGCGCCTGGCCAGGTCAGCTTTGCGACGCGGCCGACGCGCCTGCGCACCTTGCTCGGTTCCTGCGTGGCGATCACCTTTTGGCACCCGCAACGGCGGATCGGCGGCATGTGTCACTTCATGCTGCCGGCACGCCTGCGCGATCATCAGCCCCTGGATGGCCGCTATGGCGACGAAGCCATGGAACTGTTGCTGCGCCACGCCCAGGCCAATGGCACCCATGCACGGGATTATCAGGTCAAGTTGTTCGGCGGCGGCGAGATGTTTCCCGATCAGCCGCGCCGCTTGCCGACCCAGGACGTGGCCAGCCTGAATATTCGCGCAGCGCTGGCCCTCGCCGAGCGCTATCACCTGCACCTGACGGCCCAGGACATGGGCAGTACCGGTTATCGCACGGTCATGTTCGACCTGTGGAACGGCAACGTCTGGGTCCGGCACCAACCAATGGGAACACTTCAACAAGATGCCTACCAAAAAAATCAGTGTGCTGCTGGTCGATGACTCGGCCGTGGTGCGCCAGGTACTGCTGGCGATTCTCGCCGACACGCCGGATATCCACGTCATGGGTGCCGCCTCCGACCCGATTTTCGCCATGGACAAACTCACCCGGGAATGGCCGGATGTGATCGTGCTGGACGTGGAAATGCCGCGCATGGACGGCATCACCTTTCTCAAGAAAATCATGAGCGAACGGCCTACGCCGGTGGTGATCTGCTCGTCGCTGACCCAGAAAGGCGCGGAAACCTCCCTGCAGGCGCTGGCAGCGGGCGCCGTGGAAATCATCACCAAGCCGACCACCGGCTTGAAGAACTTCCTGATCGAATCGGCGGCCGAATTGGTGACAGCGATCCGTGCCGCGGCGAACTCCAACGTCAGGAACCTGGGCAAGCGCAGCGTCAGCCCGTCGCCATTGGCCCCGGCCAGCAAGCTCAGTGCGGATGCGATCCTGCCCGCCGCCAACGGCCATGCCATGGCGCAGACCACCGAACGTATCGTCGCCATCGGCACCTCCACCGGCGGTACCCAAGCCTTGGAGGCGGTGCTGACGGCGCTGCCGCGGGTGTGCCCGGGCATGGTGATCGTGCAGCACATGCCGGAAAAATTCACCGCCTCGTTTGCCGAGCGTCTCAACAGCGTCTGCGAGATCGAGGTGCGCGAAGCACGCAACAATGACCGCATCCTGCCTGGCCTGGCCCTTATCGCCCCTGGCGGCAAGCACCTGATGGTCACCCGCAGCGGTGCCTATTACCACGCCCAGGTTATCGATGGCCCGCTGGTCAACCGGCACCGGCCGTCAGTGGACGTGCTGTTTCGTTCGGTGGCCAAGTTCGCCGGCAAGAACGCCACGGGCATCATCATGACCGGCATGGGCGACGACGGCGCGCGCGGGCTCAAGGAGATGCTCGAGGCCGGTGCCGCCACGGTGGCCCAGGACGAGGCCAGTTGCGTGGTGTTCGGCATGCCCAAGGAAGCGATCAAGCTCAACGCTGCCCAGCGGGTCATGGCGCTGGAAGATATTCATCGGGCGATTTTGCATAAGTGAACTTATTGATCTGGGTCAATAAGTTGAGCGCGTGCAGGGTGTAATTAGGGCGGCTGACTGCATGGCCTGACGTACTCAAGGGTACTTGTGTGGGCGATAATCCTTTCGATTCTATGCGCTGCTTAAGGTTTTCAAGACGTTTAACTGTCTTGAAACCCATCCCGCTATTGCCAAGTGTTTTGCACATCCGAGGTATAGGGAACATGAATCGCCACGCACAGGTTATGGCTGACGATGAAAAGGCGCGCACCCTGGAGAGTGTGCTCGGCTGCCTTTCAGGTGCGGTTGCGGCGTTGGATCGAGCGGCACGGGTGGTGATGGGCAACCCTGCGTTCTCAAGCCTGCTGGTTGAAGATGGGGTTTCTCCTGCCGTCGGCTGCGAGTTTGTCTCACTCCTGCGTGCCGAGGACCATTGGCTTTTTTACCTCGCCCTGGAGAAAGCGGGGGCAAATAAGCGCGCATTTTTTGCGGTGGTGGGCGCGGGGCAGGGCTTGCTGGATGTTTCCCTGACGCTGTGGCGCGACGCTTATTTTATCGTTGAAGTGATTGCGCGCCAGGCTTCATCGGCGCCGCCACCCGCGGTCGAAAGTTATGCGCAGATCCCGCTCAGGTCGATTTTCGACGCCTCCGGCACCGGCTTGGCGCTGGTGTCGTTGGAGGGGCGTTGGCTGCGGGCCAATGGTGTCATCTGCACGATGCTGGGCTACAGCGAAGCGCAGTTGCAACACACCACGTTCATGGCGCTGACCCACCCCGACGACATGCAGGTCGGCAAACAGCTGATCGAAGAGTTGAAGGGCGGTGAAAGGGCGGGAGCGACATTGCACAAGCGCTATATTCATCGCGACGGGCACGTTGTGTGGGTGCGCTTGTCCGTGGGCCTGGTGCGTGACGACCAGGGGCAACCGACCTGTTTCGTGTCGCAACTGGAAGACATCACCGAGAATTGGCAGCTGCGCGAAACATTGATGGGCAGCGAGCTCAAGTTTCTCACCCTGGCGGAAAACTCCCCCAATATCATTGTCCGTTACGACCGCGACCTGTTACGCACCTACGTCAACCCGGCCTATCTGCGCTTGACTGGCAAGACGTGTGACGCGGCGATAGGCTTCAGCCCGGATGAGGAAGCCAGTGACTACCTCAATCAGTTGCGCCGTGTGGTGGCAACGGGCGAGACCGCGCAATTCGTCGACAGCTGGAGCGTCGCCAACGGTCTCGGTTACGTGAGTTGTGCGGTCAGCCTGATGGCCGAACGCAGCAACACTGGCGAAGTGGTCGGTGTGCTCTCGTTGGCCCACGACATTACCGAACTGCGCAGGCACCAGCTGCTGGAAGATGCGCGTTTGGGCATCTTCGAAAAAATGGCGACGGGTGCCTCCCTTGAAGAAACGCTGGCACTGCTCGTGGGGTATCTGCAATTGGCCTTGCCCCATTGGTCCTGCCGCGTACAGCTGGTAGAACCGCTCGGCACTGGCCTGGCGAAATATCGGGCGTCTGCTTCTGCGCTTGCAGACAACTCATGCTGGTCCGAACCGATCATGGACAAACAAGGGCAACGCCTGGGGGCTTTCGAATTGTCCCGGTTGCCCGGTTCGGTGACGCACGAGAGTGATATTCAGCCTGTGCGGCAAACCTGCCACATTGCCGCGATCGCGATTGAACGTTGGCAATCGGAGTCGTTACTGCGCGAGCGTGAGCGCCGTTACCGGGATATTTGCTGTTGGAGGTGACACCGGCCGGCGATGTGTCTTGTGTCGAAGCCAACCCGGCGTTGTCACGCGCGCTGGGCAAAGCCCATGAGGTGCTGATCGGCGCGATGCTGGTGTCGATATTCGGCCGGTTGGGCGCGCAGAAGCTCCAGGGGCTTTGCGAGCAGTGCAGGGTTGCCGGTCGCACGGTTGAGTCAGATGAGAGCATGCTGCTGCTCAACGAAGTTCGTAACCTGCATTTCACCCTGGTACCGGTGGCCGATTCCGGGCGCACGGGCTCGCGCATACTGGTGATCGGTCGCGATACCACCTTGCTGACCCGCGCCCGACACAAAGAACTGGAGCGCCAGCACGACATCAACACACTGGTAGAAAACAGTCCGGACGCTGTCGCCCGGTTGAGTGCCCAAGGTGACGTGCTCTACGTCAATGCGCGGTTAAAGACCTGGGTAGGCGACGCCTGGCCGAAGCTGATCGGCATGCCTATGGATGCGTTGGCCCCCCTGAATAACCAGTCCCAGCTGTTTCGTGAATTGGTTGCCCAGGTGATTCGTGAAAACAAGGCAACCGAGCAAGAGTTTCGGCTCTCAATCTTGAAGACGGCCCCCAAAGTGGTGCTGATCCACTTTGTTCCGGAGCTGGATGGTGAGCGAGTGGTCAGCGTACTGGCGGTAGGGCGCGATATTTCCACGCTGCGTGCGGCGGAGCGGCGCCTGGCCAATTCCAACGCGCAGTTGCGCGATCTGTCGACCCGCCGCGAAACCGCCCGGGAAGAGGAGCGCAAACTGATTGCCAGGGAGGTCCACGACGAATTGGGCCAGCACCTTACCGCATTGCGCATGGGGATCTCGTTATTGCGGTTTCAGTTCGGCGCCACCACGCCGGAACTCGCGCCTCAGGTGGAACGCTTGCTGGCGCTGACCGACAAGACGATTCAGGTGGTGCGCAATGTTTCCACCAGCCTGCGACCGTCCGCCTTGAACCTGGGGCTGGTATCGGGGCTGGAATGGCTGACCACCGAATTCGCCACCTTGACCCTGGTTCCGTGCGTGCTGCACTTGCCTTCGATTCCCCTGGTCCTCCCTGATACGCACATTACCGCCGCGTTTCGCATCGTTCAGGAGTCGCTGACCAACATTGCCCGATACGCCGAAGCGACACAGGTCAGCGTCACCCTGACCCCGCAGGAAACCCATTGGCTGCTGGAGGTGCAGGACAACGGCAAGGGTTTCGAGCCGGAGGCGCTCACGCGCCAGACCCTGGGCCTGGCGGGCATGCGTGAGCGCGGCCTGATGCTGGGCGGCAAAGTCATTATTTTCAGTCATCCCGGGCAGGGCACCACGGTCCAGGCATTTATTCCGATGCACAAGGATACGTATTGATGATTCGCATGCTGATCGCCGATGACCACACCATCATGCGCGAAGGGCTCAAGCAGCTGTTTAGCCTGGTGGCCGATGTGCAAGTTGTGGCCGAAGCCGAGAGTGGAACACAGCTGATCGAACTGTTGCGCCAGGTCGAGATCGACCTGTTGCTGCTGGACATGAACATGCCGGGTATCAGCGGCGAGATCCTGATCGCCCGTTTGCACGCCCAGTACCCGAGTCTACCGATCCTGGTGTTGAGCATGCATAACGAAATCCACATTGCCCAACGCGCATTACGTGCTGGAGCGCTCGGGTACGTCACCAAGGACCGCGACCCAGAGACTTTGCTGGCTGCCATGCGGCGGGTGGTCAGTGGGCAACGTTACCTGGACCCGGGCCTGGCTGAGCAGATTGCGCTGCAAAGCAGCGGTTTGAAGCAGCAGACCTACGTCGAAAGCTTGTCTGATCGAGAGTTCCAGATTCTGCGCTTGCTGGCGCACGGCCTGAGCGTCAACCAGATTGCCGAACAGTTGGTCATCAGCAACAAGACCGTCAGCACCCACAAGACGCGCTTGATGGAAAAGATGGGGTTCAGCTCCACGGCAGATATTGTGCGCTTTGCCATGACCTTGGGCATCTCGTGATCCGCGCGCTCATGTAGGGATTTTCCTAACCGGTTTCCCGTTATCCCTACCCCAGAATAGGGATGCTCTGATGGTTGCGTTGCCATCATAGGGCCATTATTGCTCCCAGGCCGTCGAACTGCCGATTCACCGGCGATGACAGGCTTCGACTGGGAGACACACCGTGAGTGAACAGGCCCCAACCCCTTCAGTTGCCTTGACCCTGGTTCCGGTGATCATTGCCGGCCTGCTTGGCGGCAGTGCGCTCGCCTACAGCGGTGGTTTCAGTGCCTGGGCCTTGATAGCGGGAGTTGCGCTGTTGGCGCTGTGCACAGGCTTGGGTTGCCTGGCGCACCGGCGTCACCAGGCACACTGCAAACGCCTGTGCCAGCAGCTTGACCATCCGGCAACTGCCGCGACGGTGGTGGCTGTCGATAACGGCCTGGCAGACGTCTGCGTCCACGTCTTGCCCATCTGGTCCAGGCAGATCGAAGCGGCGCGTGAGATCAGCGAAACCTCGATCCTCAAGCTCAGCGAACGCTTCAGTACGCTGTCATCAGACATCAGCCACAGCGTGTCCAGCCAGGGGGCGCAAGACGCTTCCCTGCAACTGGTCGACTTGCTGGAGGTTGGCCAGCGTGACCTCAACTCCATCGTGGTAGCGCTGCGTGCTGCGCTGTCCAATAAAGAGAACGAACTCAAGGAAGTCCTGCAACTGTCCGGGTTCACTGAGCAGCTGCAGCAGATGGCCAAGTTTGTCGGAGACATTGCCAGTCAAACCAACCTGCTGGCGCTCAACGCTGCCATCGAAGCAGCGCGTGCCGGCGAGGCCGGGCGAGGTTTCGCGGTAGTGGCCGATGAAGTGCGCAAACTCTCGAGCATGTCCGGCGAGACCGGGCGCAAGATCAGTGAAACCGTCAACACCGTCAACGCGGCCATTGCCCGTACGGTGCAAATGTCCCGTCACCACGCCGAACAAGACACCCTGACCCTCGCGGATTCGGAGCGTGTGGTGTCGCAGGTCATCGAACATTTTCGCGGCACCGCCCAAAGCATCGTGGGCAACAGCCATGACCTGCAGCAACAGAACGCCAACGTCGCCGGCGAAATTGCCCAGGTGCTGGTCGCCCTGCAGTTCCAGGATCGCGTCAGCCAGATGTTGACGCTGATTACCGGCGACCTGGGCAAGTTGCAGCAACAGTTAGGCGAGCGCCAGGCGGCGAGCCTCAGCGGTGGCGCTTTGATGCCGATGCGCGGTGACCAGTGGCTGCAGGCGCTTGCAACGGGCTACACCATGCCGGAGCAGCACGCCATTCACGGCGGCAAAGTGCACGCCAAGGCGCAAGCCAGCGAAATCACCTTTTTCTAGAGGAGTTTTTCCGATGAGCAAAACCATTCTGATCGTCGACGACTCGGCCTCCATCCGGCAGGTGGTGAGCATCACCCTCAAGGGGGCGGGTTACGACGTGATCGAAGGCTGTGATGGACGTGATGCGTTGAGCAAGCTGGACGGTCGCAAAATCCACTTGATTGTCAGTGACGTGAACATGCCCAACATGGACGGCTTGAGCTTCGTCAAGGCCGCCAAGCTGTTGCCGGCCTACAAGTTCACCCCGGTCATCATGCTGACGACCGAGGCCAGTGATGCGATGAAACAGCAAGGCCAGGCCAGCGGTGCCAAGGCGTGGATGGTCAAGCCTTTCCAGCCTGCGCAAATGCTCACCGCCGTCTCCAAGTTGATCCTGCCATAGCGATGACCAGCAAGCGCTGGCCAGGAGGTTTGCATGAAAAGCACCGTGCCGATGCTGCGTCGAATCCAGGTCATGGAAGGCCCCCTGACGATCTACACGGCCAGCGAGCAAAAAGACGTGTTGTTGTCGTTGTTTCCCCTGGCCCATGAGGTCGAGCTGGACCTGTCCAATGTCGACGAACTGGACAGCGCCGGTTTGCAACTGTTGATTCTGATCAAGCGCGAATCGTTCAAGGACGGCACGCAGCTGGTGCTGAGCAACCCCAGTGCGACGGTACTCGAAGCCCTGCGGCTCAGTGGCCTTGACGACTACTTCGCCAACCCCTCTTTCACTGTATCGGTTGGAGCGTGACCCCTATGGCCCAGCCCATGAACATGGATGACGTGCTGCAAACGTTCATTGCCGAGAGTCGCGAGCTTCTATTGCAAATGGAAGATGCGCTGCTGCAGATCGAGCAGTCGCCGCAGGACCTGGACACCATCAACGGCCTGTTTCGCGTGGCCCACACTATCAAGGGGTCGGCCGGCCTGTTCGGCCTGATGCCAATCGTTGAGTTCACCCACGTCGCCGAAAGCGTCCTGGATCGCGTACGCAGCCTGGAAGTGAGGGTGGACGAGGCCTTGAGCGCGTTGTTTCTCGACGCCCGTGACCATATTGGCCAACTGATCGACCTGCTGGCCGAGGATGGCGGCCTTGAGCGCCTGGGTGAACCGTTGCGGGTTCAGGGCCAGCGCTTGGCTGAGCGCCTGTCGATGTATCTGCAAGCGCCTGTCGCGCTGTCTGAATCGGTCCCTCAAGACCAGCCGCCGATGGCTGCCGAAGGGCCTGGTCACTGGCATCTCTCCGTGCGCTTTGGTGCGGATATGTTTCGCAATGGCATGGACCCCCTGGCGTTCCTGCGTTACCTGAGCACCCTGGGGCACTTGGCGCATACCGTCACGCTGTTCGACGCATTGCCGCCTCTGCTGTCGATGGACCCGGAAACCAACTACCTGGGCTTTGAACTGGCGCTGGTCAGCGACGCCTCGCGGGAAGTCATCGACGGCGCCTTCGATTTTGTCCGCGATGACGCCCTGGTGCTGATCCTGGCGCCCCAGGCCGATATCCAGGCGTATCGCGCGCACATCGACGCGCTGCCGGAAGACAATACGATGTTGCTGGAGCTGTTGGTACGTTGCGGCAGCTTGACTGAGGCTCAGGCCGCACTCGTTATTCAAGATGAGGCGCCAACGCCCGCCGTCGCGCCTGAAGTCGCGCAGGATTCACAGGCCACGCCGGCCAAGGCCGGTAAAGGCGCGGTCAATAACGAAGGCAACCTGATTCGAGTCGATGCCGCCAAATTGGACCAACTGATCAATCTAGTCGGTGAGCTGATCATCGCCGGTGCCGGCGCCAACCTGGTGGCGGTGCGCAGTGGGATTGGCGAGATGATCGAGGCGACCAGCCTGTTATCGAGGTTGGTGGAGGAGGTGCGTGACTCGGCACTGACCTTGCGCATGGTGCAGATCGGCGCGACCTTCACCCGCTTCCAGCGCGTGGTCCGGGATGTGTCCAAAGAGTTGGGCAAGGACATCGTGCTGCGCATCGGCGGTGGCGAAACCGAACTGGACAAGACGGTCGTCGAGCGCATTGGCGACCCGTTGACGCACCTGGTGCGCAATGCCATGGACCATGGCATCGAGGCGGTGTCGACTCGCCTGCAACGGGGCAAGCCGGCCCAGGGCACCGTACGCCTGAATGCCTACCATGAATCCGGCAGCATCGTGATCGAGGTGTCGGACGACGGCGGCGGCCTGGCAAAGCACAAGATCCTCGCCAAGGCTCGCGAGCGCGGCCTGGTCGGGGACGGTCAGGTACCGGCCGACAAAGACATCCTGAACCTGATCTTCGAACCAGGCTTCTCCACCGCCGACCAGGTCAGCAACCTGTCCGGCCGCGGCGTTGGCATGGACGTGGTCAAGCGCAATATCACCGCATTACGCGGCAGCGTGAGCCTTGAGAGCGAGGAGGGGCAGGGCACCACGGTACGCATTCGTTTGCCGCTGACCCTGGCGATCATCGATGGCTTTCTGATCGGTGTGGGCAAAGCCTCTTACGTCATCCCGCTGAACATGGTGGAGGAGTGCATCGAGTTGGCGCCTGGGCAGGGGGCTGAATCCGGCTTCCTGGACCTGCGCGGCGATGTGCTGCCGATCTTGCGGCTGCGCGACATGTTTGCCGTGCAAGAGCCGGGCGGCATCCGCGAAAACGTCGTTGTCGTGCACTACGCCGGCTTACGTGCCGGCCTGGTGGTCGATCGCTTGCAGGGTGAGTTTCAAACCGTGATCAAGCCCTTGGGCAAAGTCTTCGGAGAAGCCCAGGGATTGGGTGGTTTCACCATTCTCGGGAGCGGGGCCGTGGCCCTGATCCTGGATATTCCCAATCTGTTAGGACTCGTTGCCAAGGAAGCCACCAACCGTTCGACCCCACGTCCTTTATCGATCCAATAAGCGTCATCAGGAGTTCCTCGCCATGACCGTTATCAAAAATATTACGCTGTTGATTTTCACGGCAATGCTGGGCGTCGTCGTGTTGGGTGGCACCAGTTTCTATCTGACCAGTGAAGTCAATTCCAGCGCCAGTTTTGCCAGTGTCAACACGGTACCCAGCCTGCTTGAGATCGATCGCGCCGCCGAGGCTTTCGCCAGCCTGCACGCCTTGCAATGGGAGCACCTGAATGAATCGGGCAAGAGCACGGTTGCGCCGTACGCCGCACTGATAGCGCAGCATTCGGGCATTATCGACAACGCCTTGGAGCGTTACCGCACCCAACTGGCTATCGACGCGCATGATGCGGCGTTGTTGAGCCAGTTGCGCACCCGGTTTGACGAGTTTGCAACCTTGCAGGGGCGATTCGACAAACTGGTTGAAACAGGCGATATCGCCGGCGCTCGCACGTTGCTTGAAGCGAGCCAGCCTCTGCAAACAGCGACCCAGACGGCAATCGCCGATGTGCGCCAATACAACCTGGAGCTGGGGCGCAAGGCACAGCTGCTGGCCACCAGCACTGAGCAGAATGCCCGCTACATCATCCTGCTGATCGGCGCGCTCACATTGCTGGTCACTGGACTGATGGGCGTACTGCTGGCACGCAATCTCATGCGCCAGCTGGGCGGTGAACCTGCGAGCGTCCGCGCCTTTGCTGCGCGCTTGTCAGCCGGCGAGCTGGAGGCAAAAGCCCCCCTCAAGGCCGGTGACACCACGAGCCTGATGGCTTGCATGCAACAGTTGGGCGCGAACCTGCAGGCGCTGGTCGCGCAGATAAACACCATGTCCAGCGAGCACGACAAGGGCGAAATCGATGCACAGATCGATGCCAGCCGCTTTCACGCAAGCTACCGTTCAATGGCCCAAGGCATCAACGACATGGTCAACGGCCATATCGCGGTGAAGAAAAAAGCCATGGCGTGCATCCGTGCCTTTGGTGAAGGTGATCTATCGGCGCAGTTGGAACAGTTCCCCGGCAAGAAAGCCTTCATCAATGAAAATATTGAGCTGCTGCGTAGCAATATCCTGGCGCTGATCAATGAAATGCAGCACATGTCCAGCGAGCACGAGAAAGGTGACATTGACGTCATGATCGATGTCGAGCGCTTTAGCGGTTCGTACCGTGAAATCGGCCAGGGCATCAATGACATGGTCAGCGGCCATATCAGTGTGAAGAAAAAGGCCATGGCCTGCATTCGCGCGTTCGGCGAAGGCGATCTGGCCGCGCCTCTGGAGCAATTCCCGGGCAAAAAAGCCTTTATCAACGAGAACATTGAGCAGTTGCGCGCCAACATCCTGGCCCTGGTCGACGACACGCGCCAGATCAGCGACAGCGCGATGATCGGCAAACTCGATACCCGGCCGGATGCCTCTCGCCATCAGGGCGATTTCCGCCGCATCATCCTGGGGATCAACGGGTCGCTGGATGCGATCATCGTGCCGATCACCGAAGCCATGGACGTCCTGGCGTCGATCTCCAGTGGCGATCTGACCCGGACCATCGTCGGCGACTATCAAGGCAAGTTCCTGGAGCTGAAAAACTCGGTCAACGGCACCGTGGAAAAACTCTCGGAAATCATCGGCGAAGTGCGCGGGTCGGCCGACTCGCTGTCCAGTGCCTCCGAGGAAATCTCCGCCACTGCCCAGAGCATGGCGCAATCGGCGTCTGAACAGGCGGCATCGGTGGAGCAGACCTCGGCGTCGATGGAGCAAATGTCAGCGTCCATCGCCCAGAACACCGAAAACGCCAAGGTGACCGATGGTATGGCGGGCAAGGCTAACAAAGAGGCGTCCGAAGGCGGTCGCGCCGTGAAGGATACGGTGGCGGCGATGAAGACCATCGCGGAAAAAATCGGCATCGTCGATTCCATCGCCTACCAGACCAACCTGTTGGCGCTTAACGCGGCCATCGAAGCGGCGCGGGCCGGCGAGCACGGTAAAGGCTTCGCGGTGGTGGCCGCGGAGGTGCGCAAACTGGCCGAGCGCAGCCAGATCGCGGCGCAGGAAATCAGCGAAGTGGCCAAGAACAGCGTGGCCCTGGCCGAACGGGCCGGTAACCTGCTGGATGAAATCGTGCCTTCGATCGCCAAGACCTCTGACCTGGTGCAGGAAATTGCGGCCGCCTCGGAAGAACAATCGATCGGCTCCGAGCAAATCAACAGCGCAATGTCGCAAATGAGCCAACTGACTCAGCAAAACGCGTCGGCCTCCGAAGAGTTGGCCGCGACTGCCGAGGAAATGAGTGGCCAGGCCGAGCAGTTGCAGGAACTGATGGGCTTTTTCACCGTACAGGGCAAGCGCGTCGGGCGCACTGTTGCAACGTCGGGTCTGGGGCGTGCGGCGTCGCTGTCGGATCATGACAGCCGTGCAGTGGAGAGCGGTTTCGTCCGCTTCGGGAGTTGACCCATGAGTGCCTCAGCCGTTGTGCCTGGCACTTCAGCCCCAGCGCCGCAAGGCAGCGAGCCCTTGCAGTACCTGACCTTTTCGGCTGATCAGGAGATGTACGCGGTCAACACGTTGAGCGTTCGCGAAATAATCGAATACAGCCAGGTGACGAGCGTGCCGATGATGCCGGAGTTCCTGCGCGGGGTGATCAATCTGCGCGGCTCGGTGGTACCGGTGGTGGACCTCAAGGCCCGGTTCGGCAAGGGCGTGACGGACCTTGGCAGCCGCACGTGCATCGTCATTCTTGAAGCGGCCAAGGAGGGCGAGTCCCAGGTGCTGGGGGTGGTGGTGGACTCGGTCAGCGAGGTGATCGAGATCCTCGATATCGATATCAAGCCTGCACCGGCCTTCGGCAACCTTATTCGTACCGACTTCATCAGAGGGATGACCAAGGTGCGGGGAGCGTTTGTCACGCTGCTGCAGATCGAGCAGGTGCTGTGCGTCGACGAGATCGCCGGCTTGATGCGCGCTTGAGGTGTACGACCGTGCCCCCAGGTGCGGGCGCAAAGCAATTGATCCGAGGTGAATCATGGCATTAACCATCCAAAGTCCTGGCAGTGCTGCGATCTCCGGCCCGAGCCAATACCTCACCTTCGAGTTGGGGGGTGAGATGTTCGCGGTCGGCACGCTCAACGTGCGCGAGATCATCGAATATGGGCCGATTACCCACGTGCCGTTGCTGCCTGCCAGCCTGCGCGGGGTGATCAATCTGCGAGGCGCTGCGGTGCCGATACTGGACCTGGGCGTGCGCTTTCGCGGCGAACGGACGCTGCAGACGTCAAGAACCTGCTTTGTGATCCTGGAGGTACAGGTCGGTAGCGTGCGCAAGCCGGTGGGCATCATTGTGGATGCAGTCAGCGAGGTGCTTGAAATCGCCGAGCAGGATATCGAACCTTCGCTGAGTGTCGGCACCGAGGTCAGGGCCGATTTCCTGTTGGGCATCGGCAAATTGGACAGCGGTTTTGTACTGCTGCTGGATATCGGTCGCGTGTTGTCCCTGGAACCGATCGATGGGCTGGCGGACCTTGAA
Organism: Mythimna loreyi; assembly: GCA_029852875.1. Taxonomy (NCBI): domain Eukaryota; kingdom Metazoa; phylum Arthropoda; class Insecta; order Lepidoptera; family Noctuidae; genus Mythimna; species Mythimna loreyi. The sequence continues at coordinate 42,185 of JARGEH010000033.1, forward strand.
GCCTTGCTGCCTGCCACCGCCTGATTCAACTTTTGGGATGCCCTTATGAACGTGATTCTCTCCGACGCCGAGTTCCAGCAGTTTCGCAGCCTTATCCATCAGATCGCCGGCATCAGCCTGTCCGATGCGAAAAAACAGTTGGTCAGCGCACGGCTTGCCAAGCGACTGCAGGCGTTCGAGCTCACGACCTACGGTGCTTACTACAAGGTGTTGATGAAGGACGCCACGGAACTGCAGGTGGCGGTAGACATGCTGACCACCAACGAAACCTATTTTTTCCGCGAACCCAAGCATTTTGACTTCCTGCGCGACGTGGCCCTGCCCGAACTGCGTGGCAACGCAACGCTGCGGGTATGGAGTGGCGCCTGCTCCACCGGTGAAGAACCTTACACCCTGGCGATGGTGCTGGCGGACAACCTGGCCGGTCGGCCTTGGGAGATCATGGCGTCGGACATCAGCAGCCGTGTGTTGGATAAAGCCCGCCAAGGGCGCTACCCCCTCGAGGGTATACGCGGCATTCCCGAAGCGCTGTTGCACAAATATTGCCTCAAGGGCGTCGGTGCCAACCACGGTTGCTTCATGGTCGATCCGGCGCTCGCGGCGAAAATCGATTTCCAGGCGATCAATTTGAACAATCCGCTGCCGAAAGTCGGCATGTTCGACGTGATCTTCCTGCGCAACGTGATGATCTATTTCGACAGCGATACTAAAGTGCAGGTCGTCAAGCGTCTGGTCAGCCATCTCAAGCCTGGCGGCTATTTCCTGGTCAGCCACTCGGAAAGCCTCAACGGCGTGACCGACGAGCTGAAGCTGGTCAAGCCTTCGATCTATCGGAGGCCACATGCCTGACACTCAACCTTCGCGCGAGGTGTTCCTGAATCCTGGTGATTGGTTTTTCGGCACTGGCGCGATTCGGCTGCGCACGGTGCTGGGCTCCTGCGTGGCCCTGGCTTTCTGGCATCCGCAGCGCTTGTTGGGTGGCATGTGTCACTACCTGCTGCCCCAGCGTGCTGCGACGAGTGCCAAGCCCCTGGACGGTCGCTATGGCAATGAAGCGCTGCAACTGCTGCTCGATGCCATGCGCGCGAGCAAGGTGCCGCCGACGGAGTTCAGGATCAATGTGTATGGCGGCGGGAATATGTTTCCCGGGCTGGTGCGCCCGGACAACCACTACGTCGGGCAACGCAATGTCGAGCAAGCCAGGCGCCTGCTCGATATGCATCACCTGCGGTGTCTGAATTGGCACGTGGAAGGCGTGGGGTATCGCACCGTGGTATTCGATCTGGCCAATGGCAATATTCAACTCAACTACCTGGCGCTGCAGCGCCCCCTCAGCAGCCCTCAACGAGAGCGTGCGCTATGAGTCCTATCAAAGTACTGATCATTGACGACTCTGCCGTGGTCCGCCAGGTATTGACGGCGACCCTGGGACGAGACCCCGCCATTGAAGTGATAGGCGCGGCGGCAGACCCGGTATTCGCCATGGATAAAATGAACAAGCAATGGCCGGATGTGATCGTGCTGGACGTCGAAATGCCGCGCATGGACGGCATTACGTTCCTCAAGAAACTCATGGCCGAACACCCCACGCCGGTGGTCATCTGCTCGACCTTGACCGAGAAGGGCGCGGCCACCACCATGCAAGCCTTGGCGGCAGGGGCTGTCAGTATCGTCACCAAGCCGCAGTTGAATTTGCGCCAGTTCCTGACCGACAGCGCCGATGAGTTGGCGGGGGCCGTCAAGGCTGCGGCCAAGGCCAACATGAAACGAATGGTGGCGTGCGGTGAACGTGCTCCCGCTAGGGTAAATGCCGACGTCATTGTTCCCGGGGGTACCCAGGCGATGGTGCGTACCACCGACAATATTGTCGCCATTGGCACTTCCACAGGCGGTACTCAAGCCCTGGAGTTGATACTGACCGCGTTGCCCAGGGTGTGCCCGGGCATCGTGATCGTGCAGCACATGCCTGAACACTTCACCGCGGCGTTTGCCGAGCGACTCAATCGACTGTGTGAAATCGAGGTCAGGGAGGCGAAAAATGGCGACCGGGTCATCCCCGGTTGCGCATTGATCGCCCCCGGCGGCCGACACATGGTGCTCAAGCGCAACGGTGCCCAATATCAGGTGGAGATCGTTGACGGCCCACCGGTGAGCCGGCATCGGCCCTCGGTTGACGTGCTGTTTCGTTCCGTTGCCCGCAGTGCCGGTTGCAACGCTCTGGGCATCATCATGACCGGCATGGGCGACGACGGCGCGCGCGGGCTCAAGGAAATGTTCGACGCCGGCGCCGCCACGGTGGCCCAGGACGAGGCCAGTTGCGTGGTGTTTGGCATGCCCAAGGAAGCGATCAAGCTCAACGCCGCCCAGCGCGTCATGGCGCTGGAAGATATTCATCGGGCGATTTTGCATCGGTGAACTTGAGTGCCAGGCGACTCACAACTTTGGCGGCGCCCTGACCCGAGGCAGCTCGATTTCGTGGCGGTCTGATTGACTGCACGCGGTAAAAAATGTGGGAGGGGGCTTGCTCCCGATGGCGGCCTGAGAGTCGACCGGGATCTTGGATCAAACCGAGTACATATCCATTATTTAGGTAACGGCCACTTAGGGTTCCGCTCTTACAGCGGCTCACTTTTGGAAGGACCCAAAAGTAAGCAAGCAAAAGGTCCTCGCCCCACCACTCGGCACCTCGCTCAGGCTCGGTGTGCCCGTAATCCGACAGCGATTTGGGGGGCCGCCGCCACGCGCCATCCATGGCGCGGGGCGGCTAAACCGGCATCCCTGCCGGTTTACCCCCCAAATCCCTGTCGAATTCCGGCCAGCGTGGTTTGACGGGGCGCCTGAGATCAAAAGCAGATCAAGATCAAGAGCGGCTCGCTGCGCATCGTGGTTACCGTCGGCTACTACACAGTGTAGATACCTATGTATACGCTATAGCCGCCTCGGCCATGCAGTGTGCATTCAGTCCACTGTGGTTGCATTACCGCAATGTGGTATTGCGCAGGTAACGGGCCGGTGAGGTGCCCAGGGTTTTACGAAACATCGTGATGAACGAGCTGACAGACTCATAGCCGAGGGCTTCAGCGGTTCTCTGCACCGATTGCCCTTCGGCCAGACTTTGCAGGGCGACGATGATCTGCCATTGCTTGCGCCATTGTCCGAAGGTCAGGCCGGTTTCGGCTTTTACCAGGCGCGCAAGCGAGCGTTCGCTCATGGCGACGTGGCGTGCCCAACTCGCCATGGTGGCGCGGTTGGCGGGATCTTGCGCCAGTGCCCGGGCGATAGTGCGCAACGGGTTTGAGGCGGGTAAAGGCAGGTAAAGCTGTTCGGTGGGGGCCAGTTCAAGTTCTTCGAGCAGTACGTGGGCCAACCGCGCACTGCGCGAATTGGCCGGGTAATCCTGGGCCTGGCCGCTCAGGTGCAGGATCAGTTCCAGGATCAATGGCGACAGCGCCAAGGTACAGCAGCGATCCGGCAGCGACGCGGCGCCGGGCTCCACGAACAGAAAACACACCTGCCCGTTGGCCGTCACGCGGTTGCTGTGGGCGACGCCCCCCGGAATCCACACGCCGAACCCTGACGGCACCATCCATACGCCATCTTCGACCGTACACACAATGCCACCGCAATACGCCACCACCAGTTGCCCCTTGCGGTGCTTGTGTACGGCGGATTCGCTGTCGTTGCGTTGGGTTTCCAGCATCAGCGCTACGGCGGGCTGGGAAAGGGTGTCGTACTCAAACTGATCGACGTGGATTTCGGCCATGCAAGGTCATCCAGGGTTTGTCCGAATTTGATTATATTTTGGCAGTGTACTCAATATCGGCAGCAGCAGTAATTCCCTAGCATTACCTGCAAGCCCCGCCTTCAGTGGGCGGGCGAATGCCAGACCTTCCGAATCCCGGTGCTTGCCATGCTCAGCGAAATCTCGATTGCCAACCTCTACTTTCCGCCCTTGTTGATTTACCTGGGTGCGTCCGTCCTGGCCTACCAGCTGATCGAGCGCCTGACCCGCCGCTGGTTGGACCGGGTGTGGCACCCGGCGCTGGCGCGTTTTTTCGTCTCGCTCATCGTCGTGTCGACGATGGTCGTCCATTGCTGAGCGAGGCCGCGCATGTCTATCGTCAAACTCCTTAAAACTGCCGCCACCCTGGGGCTGGGCGTGTTGGCCCTGGTGTTTTGCCTGCAACTCTGGCGGGCCTACGTGCTGGCGCCCTGGACGCGGGACGGGCGGGTGAGTGCCCAGGTGATCCGCATTGCCCCCGAGGTGTCCGGCCAAATCGATCAGTTGTGGGCCAGTGACAACCAATGGGTGGCAAAGGGCGACCCGCTCTATCGCATCGATGCGCGTGCTTATCGATTGACCCAGCAGCAGCGCACCGCAGAGTTCGCAGAAGCGCGCAGTGTGTTCGAGCAGCGCAGTGCGCAATTCAAGCGGCGCGCACAGCTGGGCGGCGCCATCGCCCGTGAAGAGATCGACAATGCCGCGCGTGACTTGGCCGTGGCCCAGGCGCGCCTGGACGCGGCACGCAGCCAGTTGGCCCAGGCCCAGCTCGACCTGGACCGCACCACCATTCGTGCGCCGGTGGATGGCTATGTCACGCAACTGCGCCTGCAGCCCGGTGACTACGCGCAGGCGGGCGTCACTAACCTGTTTGTGGTCGACAGTCATAGTTTCTGGATCACGGGCTATTTTGAAGAGACCAAGTTGCCGGGTGTACGCATCGGCGCAGCGGTGTCGATCAAGCTGATGGGCTTTGACCCGTTGCTGCAAGGCCACGTGGCAAGCCTGGGCAGGGGCATTGCCGACACCAATGAGTTGCGCAACGACAGCGGCTTGCCCCAGGTGAGCCCGACCTTCAGCTGGATTCGGTTGGCGCAGCGTGTGCCCGTGCGTATCGAGTTGGACAAGGTGCCGGACGGGGTAGAGTTGGCGGCGGGCATGACCGCCAGTGTCGAAGTGACGCAGCCGGGCGCCGCACCGCGCTGGCGACTCATCCAATGGCTGCAGGCGTTCATGTGATGACTGGCCTGGCGACACGCTTTTTCGCGGCGATCCCTCGGCCCTGGACGTCCGCCACGCTTGCCTACGTACTGCGCAGTCTATTGGCGGCCGGCCTGGCACTGTGGCTTGGCTTGCAACTGCATCTGGATTCGCCGTTCTCGGGTGCTTCCACCGTGTTGCTGCTGGTGCAGCCTATCCAGGGGGCAGTGCGAGGCAAGGGTGTGTACCGGATGCTGGGCACGCTGGTCGGCATGGTCGCAGCCTTTGTGCTGATGGGGCTGTTCGCGCAACAGATGCTGTTGTTCATACTGGGCGTCGGTATATGGCTGGGCCTGTGCGTCGGTGCAATGACGGTCTTGCGTCATTACCAGGCCACCGCGGCAGTGGTGGCGGGCTATACGGTGTGTTTGGCGCTGGGCCCTGCCATCGTCGCCCCGGAACAGGGCTTCGACCACATCATCACCCGTGGCACGGCGGTAGCACTCGGCGTGCTCAGCTTGAGCCTGGTAGCGACGCTGTTCAGCGCCAAGACCATGGAGCATAAAGTTCGAAGCTCGCTCCTCGACGCCTGCGCGCGCAGTGCCCGGCTGCTCGCGGCAAGCCTTGTGGGCGAAGAGCCTGCGCAGCTGGCGAGGCAACGGCACCAGCTCGCGATCGATATCAGCAAGGTGGACGACCAGCTGGGGCTCGGCCGTGGCGAGTCGGCGCTGATCCGCTCGCGGCAGCTGGCGATTCAGGCCGGCCTGGCACATCTGCAATCGGCGGTGCTCGATGCGCACCCGGAGCACCCATACCACGGAATCGACCCGGCGTTGTGCGCCCGGATAAGCACAGGGTTGCAGCAACTGAGTGCATGCCTGGCGGATGCCCGCTGCGACTTTCGCACCGCGGCCGATACGCTGGAGCAATTGCGTCGCTGTGCGGATGATCGTGCCGACTCAAGCCCACAGGTGCTGTTGCGCAACGAACGCTTGGACGACCCACTGACGGACCTGGGCGCGGCCTTGCTGAACTTCTCCAGCCTCGATCATGCCCGCCGCGGGCCGATACGCGCCGTGGGGTATCACCGCCATTACGCGGATGCAGAGCGAAACGGCATCCGGGCACTGCTCGCCACACTGAGTGCGGGTGCGATCTGGTATTTCAGCGGTTGGGATCAGGGGCCCACATTACTGGCGGTGCTGGGGCCATGCTGCACACTGGTGGCGACGGCTGCCGCGCCGACCCAAGGCATCAACGGCTTTATCCGCGGCACGCTCTACGCGATTGTGGCGGCAGCGCTGTGCAAATTCCTGCTGATGCCGCAGATCAATGGCTTCCCTCTGTTGCTGCTGGTCATGGCAGGGTTCTGGTCGTTCGGCATCCATGCGACGTGCCAGCCGCGCCATGCCCTGCAAGGGGTTGCCTACCTGATTGGCTTCAACACTTTGGTAAGCACCGGCATGACCGCCACCTACGATTTCGTCGGCTTCGCCAACCAGGCGCTGGCCTGGATCGTGGCGATGCTTGTGTGCCTCTTGGCGTTCCAGATCCTGCCCAAAGATCCAGCCAGGCAGGTACGCGCATTGAAACGTGCGCTCCACCAGCACACACGCCTGCTGCTACGTCAGGCAAGTACAATCGACCATGCTCAATGGCAAGCGAAGCAACAACATCGGTTAGTTACGTTGAAGAGTTTGCTTGGCGCGGATCACCCGCACGAATACCAGGCGGGCTACTTGTCGCTGCAACTGAGCAAGCAGTTGAATCGGCTGCAGCGCAAAGCCAGCGGTATCGATCCGGCATCTCCCGTTGCCCGATGTGTGCAAAGCGGTGCGCGGCGGGTTGCACGATATGCCCATCATCCCGCAATCGGCGCCGCACAGGCGCGGCGCACATCCCGGTCGTTGAGCAGGCTCGGCGCGCCTCATCTGGCGAGCGCTTATCAGGACTTGGCGTGGCTGCTGGAGCAGTACGCGAACCTCATGGATTAGCGCTAACATGAGTCAACGCTCATGCTCAGCGCTTACTGCCCACTCGCCGGATACCCCACCTATGAGAGACCTGCCGCCCACCGCCACATTGCGCGCCTTTGAAGCCGCCACTCGGCACCCGACCTTTACGGCGGCCGCCCAGGAGTTGCATGTGACCCAGAGCGCAGTCAGCCACCAGCTCAAGCATCTGGAGGCGCTGTGGGGCTTGGCATTGTTCGAGCGCGGCCAGTCGTTACGACTGACCCCGGCGGGGGCTACGCTGGCGCCCATCGTGCGCGAATTTTTCATGAGCCTGGAGACGACCTTGGCCGACCTGCGCGAGCAAAAGGGCAGGGTGCGGCTCAAGGTCAGCACCACCTATTCCTTTGCCTTGAAATGGCTGCTGCCACGCTTGCCGAACCTCGCTCGCCAGCACCCCGAGCTGCTGGTTGCGCTGGACACCACGGACGACGTCATCCACTTTTCCGATGCCCAAGCGGATGTCGCGGTCCGGCTGGGCAAGGGGAACTACCCGGGCCTGTATTCGGAATTCCTGTTCGGCGAGCAGGTGTTTCCCGTGGCCAGCCCCGAACTGTTGCGACGCCTCGGCACTCCAGGCAGCCCTGCCCATTTATTGGATTTCCCGCTGCTGGCCCGGGATGGCGCCGAGCTGGCGCCGAAATGGGAGGTCTGGTTTCAAGCCGTGGGGCTGGCCTTTTCGCCGCTCCGGGAAAGCGTCAGGTTTGGCGACACCAACATGACCGTCGAGGCGGCCTTGCTCGGCCATGGCATCGCGTTGGTGCGCAGCGGGCATGTGGAGCAGGAAATCAGCGACGGCCGCCTGGTGCGCCTGTTCGATGTGCCGTTCCCGTCACCGCTTGCCTACTATTTTGTGTGCCCCAAGGGCATCGAATCGCAACCCCATGTGGTCAGCTTTCGTCAATGGTTGCTCGCAGAGTCACTGAAACTGCAACGGGCAGTATGAGTATCTGTTCATGCAGTGATGAGGAGACTTCGCTGTAAGCCGGGGCCTTGGCTTGCCTAAGATGACGCATGCCGACTCATATCATCTTCCTGGTGCTGTTCGCCGCGCTCCTGCATGCCAGCTGGAACGCGCTGCTGCGTGGCGGTGCCGATCGGCTGTGGTCGATGACAGTAATGTGCATGGCCATCGCCGTCGCCAGTCTCATCGCCGCAACGTTCATGGTAGCACCGGCGATTGAGAGCTGGGGCTATGGGGTGTTTTCGGCGTTGCTGCATGTTGGCTATAACCTGTTCCTGGTGCGCAGCTACCGGGTGGGCGACCTGGGGCAGATCTATCCGATTTCCCGTGGCTCATCGCCGGTACTGATCACCCTGGGGGCTGCTGTCTTCGCCGGGGAGCGCATTGCCCTCGGCGAGTTGCTGGGGGTTGCGCTGGTGTCAGGCGGGATTATTTCCCTGGCCTTCAGCGGGCGTCGGTTGTCGGTTCCCAGCCTGCCCTATGCGCTGGGAACGGGCTGCTTCATCGCCGTCTACAGTGTCGTCGATGGCATTGGCGCCAGGCTCTCCGGCGCACCGCTGGCCTACACCGTATGGATGTGCGCGTTGTGGGGCGTGCTGATGCCAGCGGTGTACATCGGCCTGCGCGATGCCCGCAGTTTATTGCGCCTGCGCCCCGGAACCTTGGCCGCGGTGGTCGGCGGGCTGGTGTCTTTGCTGGCCTATGCAATCGTGATCTACGCCATGAACGAAGCGCCGTTGGGCGCGGTATCGGCATTGCGCGAAACCAGCGTGTTGTTCGCGATGTTGATTGGCTACTTTTTTCTTGGCGAAACCCTTACCGCACGCAGGATCCTGGCGTGTGTGGTGATCGCCGGCGGCACCTTCATCATCGGCTGAAACAGCATTTTCTAAGGAGGTATTTTCAATGGTTGACGTCTCACAGGCACCGCTGATTCTGATCACCGGTGGCAGCCGCGGAGTGGGTGCCGCGACGGCCCGACTGGCCGCCGCAAAAGGCTATGACGTGGCGATCAGCTACGTTGCCAACGAGTCCGCGGCGCTGGCGGTGGTTGCGGATATCGAGGCAATGGGCCGCAAGGCCCTGGCCGTACGGGCCGATAGCGCTCACCCCGATCAGGTCGCCGATTTGTTTACCGCCATCGACCGCAGGTTCGGGCGCATCGACGTCTTGGTCAATAATGCTGGCGTGCTGGCGACTCAGTCGCGCCTCGAGGGCCTGAGCCTGGAGCGCATGCAGCGCATTTTCGCGGTCAACGCCATCGGCCCGATGCTCTGCGCCCAGCAGGCGGTGAAGCGCATGGCGTATCGGCACAACGGTGCGGGCGGCGTAGTGATCAATATCTCCTCGGCCTCGGCGCGTCTTGGCAGCCCGAATGAATACCTTGACTACGCGGCGTCAAAGGGCGCGCTGGAAACCTTCACCATCGGGTTTGCCAAGGAAGTGGCCCGGGAAGGCATCCGCGTCAATTGTGTGCGCCCCGGGCACATCTATACCGACATGCATGCCAGCGGCGGTGAGCCGGGGCGTGTCGATCGGGTCAAGGACTCGATCCCCATGGGGCGTGGCGGCCAGCCGGAGGAGGTGGCCCGGGCGATTTTGTGGTTGGCCAGTGCCGAGGCGTCATTCGTGACAGGTACATTCCTGGATGTGACGGGAGGCAAATGAGTCAGTCATGCCGGCGTCGGTGAGCGCCGGCCAGGCCTGGCGCCGGTCTAGGCCAGCGCTGCCTGGATTTGATCATCAAAGCCGGCGAGAAAATCCTGCATGCTGATTTCTCCCAGATCTACCGCTTTAGCGCCGCCGGCTGCAATAAAGGTGATATCGGTGATGCCCAGGACATTCAGGATCAGTTTCAAATACTGGCTCGCAATGTCACGCTCCCTGATCGGGGAATCCCCGCTGTACACACCGCCCGAGGCGATGAGCACCGTGGCCTTCTTACCGGTCACCAGCCCCTTGCCGTCAAAGCCCAACGTCAGGCCTTTGCGTACCACGTGATCCACCCATGCCTTGAGCGCGGCAGGCACATTGTAGTTGTAGACCGGTGTCGAGATAACCAAGTGATCGGTTTCCAGTAACTCGGCCACCAGCTGATCAGAAAGCTGCAACAGGGTTTTCATCTCTGGCGAGTGTTGGCTCTCTGGCTTGAAGTAAGCCTGGAGCCAGGGAGCCTCCACGAACCTGAGCGGCGTGTCAGTCAGATCGCGTATTTTGACCGTGCCTGCCGGATGTGCAGCTTCCCATGCAGCGACAAATCGGCGAGTGAGTTGCCGGGAAATCGAAGCAGCGCCGCGTGGGCTGGTTTCAATGCTGAGTAGCCGGGGCATGAACGTAACTCCTGGAGACGGTTGGTGTGTTTTGCGTTGTCGCTGTCGGCGATGTGCGACACACTCTATCCAATGCGATCTCTAAGCAGGAGTGATGTAAATATGATTGAGTCCATCTGTCCAAGTGATAGGTCATGATCGGAAACCTGAGCCTGGACCAGTTGCGGATTCTGGTCACCATCGCAGAGACCGGGAGTTTTTCAGCCACCGGGCGCCAGCTGCGCCGCGCTCAATCTGCCATTAGCCAGTCAGTTGCCACGCTTGAATCCGTTCAAGGTGTGCAACTGTTTGATCGCAGCGGTCATCGTCCGGTGCTCACCGAGGTGGGCAGGGTGCTTGTGGTTCAGGCTCGCGCAGTGCTGGCCAGCGCTGCCCAGTTCGAAGCAATGGCTGCCAGTACAGCAGCAGGGCTTGAGCCGGAGTTGGCGCTTGCCATAGACCCGCTGGTCCCCAGCGCACCGCTTATTGAGAGCCTGCGCGCTATCCGTGAGGCTTTCCCGCACCTGACCGTGAGTTTTTCCACGCAGGGCCTGGGTGGGGCAGAGCGCCGACTGCGCAACGGCGCGGCGGCACTGGCGCTATGCACATTGATTCCCACCGTGCCCGATGATATCCACGCCTTGGCGCTGCTCAGCGTCGCCCTCAAGCCTGTCATCGCCAGCGGGCACCCCTTGGCAATGCTGGGCCGTCCGGCTACCCGTGCGGACCTCGCGCCCTATGTACAACTGGTACTTTCCGATCCGGTTTCCCCCGACGGCCCCAACTATGGGGTGGTGGGCAGTCAGCCGTGGCGGTTTGTCGACCTGGCACGGCGCCTGGATTTTTTGCTCGCCGGGTTCGGTTGGTGTCGCATGCCCGAGCATCTGATTGTCGATCATCTGGCATCAGGGCGCCTCCTGCCCCTTGAGCTGAGCGCCGAACTTCAGCGTACCCCCGACACGCTGACGATCTATGCGGCGCACATGCAAAACCGTTCTCTGGGCATAGCAGGCCGTTGGCTTCTTAATGATCTGGCCCGGCGCCTGTGCGTGTAGGTCTTGACGCAACAGCGCGAATTCAACCTATGCGCTCACAGTAGCTGCAGCCACGCCAGACTGCTTGTATGCTTGCGCCGCGGAACATGTGGCCGCGGCTAAGCGCCGGCGTTTGAATGACGACTGGAATGGGAAACCGGACTTTCCTTAAGGTACTGACGTGAAGCGTGATACTCGCCTTGTGATGCTTTTGCTGTTGGTAATTGGCTGTTCCCTGACCTCCCTGACCATCTGGAAAGTCTTGTCTTCCCGTGAGCGCGCGCTGGCGGAGGTGGACGTGCACGGCCTGAACCTGACCCAGGCACTCACCACCTACACCGAAGGTATCGTGCGGCAAAGCTCGCTGCTGTTGCTCGGGCTGGTCGAACGCCTGGAAACCGAAGGCAGTGGCCCGGCGCAGATCGAGCGTATCAATACCCTGATCGGTCGGCAGCAGCCGTTGATGCCGCAACTCAGTGGCATCACCGTCTACGACCATCACGGCCACTGGTTGATGTCGTCCAACCGTCCGATCCCAGTAGGTGCCAACAGCAGCGATCGCGCTTATTTCATTCATCATCGCGATGATCCGAGCCGTGAGCCTTTTATCGGCCCGCCGATCCAGAGTCGTACCAACCACGAGTGGGTGGTGACCATCAGCCGCCGCTTCAATGATGCGTCGGGCAACTTCGCCGGGGTGGTTGCGGTCACCCTGGGGGTGGAAAACTTCCTGCGCGTGTTCGGCAAACTCGATGTGGGCCAGGAGGGGGCGATCGGTTTGTCCTATGCCGATGGCACGCTGTTGGTGCGCTATCCTTTCCGCGAACAAGACATGGGCCGCAACTTTTCCAAGTCGCCTATCTATGCCAAGTACCTTGTCGACCAATCGGTCGGCACCGCCGCCTACACTTCCAGCCTGGACGGTGTGGAGCGACTCTACGCTTTCCGCAAAAGCGAGACCCTGCCGCTGATCACCACGGTCGCATTGGGCAAGCATGAAGCCCTCGCTGCGTGGCGTATCGAGGCGGCGTTGTCCGCAGTCGTGGTGGTAGGGCTGCTGGGGCTGACAGGGGTGATCGGCTGGTTCCTGATCCTCGATATCCGCCGGCGTACAGCGGCGGAAGAGGCGCTGCGCGTCGCCCAGCAACAGTTGCTCGACTCCAATCGGCAATTGGCGCTGTTGGCCAAGAAGGATGCGCTGACCGGCCTGGCAAACCGCCGCTGCTTCGACGAAACCCTAGCCCTGGAAGCGCGCCGAGCGCAGCGCGACGGTACGTCGCTGGCGTTGCTGATGATCGATATCGACTATTTCAAACGCTTCAACGATGCCTGCGGTCACGTCGCGGGAGATGCGTGTTTGCAGGCAGTCAGTACACTGTTGGAGGGCTGTGTGCAGCGTCCATCAGACTTGGTGGCGCGTTATGGCGGAGAAGAAATAGCGATCATTATGCCGGCGACCGACAGCGAAGGCGCGACGGTGGTCGCAGAAAGGATCCTTGCGCGACTGCAACAGGCAAACATCCCCCATCCCGGCAGCCCGTTCGGGCGCGTGAGTGTGAGTATCGGCATTGCGACGGGTACAGGCTCACGGCTGGAGCCAGTATCAGGTTTGATCGAGGCGGCCGATGCGGCGCTTTACGGTGCGAAGGCTGCCGGGCGCAATGGGTTTTCCCGGCAGCCCACGGACATTGCTTCGGGCGGCTGAAACGGCCTGTACTTATGTGCTTGCCGGTTCACATCCCAAGTGTCGGCATCGTGAGTTCGCCGCACTCCATGAGCTGGCCGGCTGTGAGTTGTAGCTCGTTTGTGGGTTTCGCCGCGTAGCCAACGATGAAGCCTGCGCTGAGCAGTGAAAGGCAGAAGGCGGCTTTTATCAGGATCATGGGAGGGTGGTTCTCACATCAGCTCAAAAGGGTGAACCACAGATTGTGTATTCAAGGAAAGGTTCCTGGGACGCCAGCAGCGCTCCAGCACATCACCTTTTCCAAGTGACCCGTATGTTCGTCCCGTTGTTCGTTGAGTACGATAAACCCGTGTTTCTTGTAAAAGTGCAGGCTGGGTAAATTTTGCGAATACACGCTCAGTTGTAAAACTGATCGGGATTCCATTGCGTCTGCGAGCAACCGCGTACCCACGCCGCCGCCCTGATGCGCGGGCGCTACAAACAGCGCCGCCAGGGTGTCTTCATACACGCAACTGAACCCGAGGACTGTTCCATCGGCCTCAAACACGCGTGTCACGGCGCTGGGCAGGTAGACGTCACGCATGGCGCCCAGTTGGTCATGCCAGAACGACGGGGCGATGAAGTGATGGGCCTGGATTGAAGCTTGCAGCCAGATATCCAGCACAGGTTTCAGGTCAGTGTGTTGAAAGTCGCGAATCATGATGCCTTAACGGTTGATTGAACAGGCCGAACCCCAGTGTGGCGTCCGACAGTACTGCGCTTGAACGCCCCTGCGGCAGCGATTTGAGCAACCGCTGGAAATTTGGGCATTGCGCGTGATTGGGTGCAGGGCAGGCGGCGGCGTGACGTAAGCCTCGACTCATGGCCTTCAGTTGTTTGACCGTCGCATCGATCTCGTCGGCCTTGGCCAGCAGCACACTTCTATCCACCTCGGCCTGGCCATTGGGCGACAGCATGGCCAATATCTCATCCAACGACAGTCCACCGGCCTGGCCGAGCGCGATTACCGCCAACTGTTCAACCACTGTCGCGGCAAACTGGCGGCGAGCACCCAGTTGGCTGTCGAGGCGATCAAGCCTTTCTTTTCATAAAAACGCAACGTGTGGGCCTCTACATGGCTGCGTGGGTGATCGCCTGGGCGTGATCAGTCACAAATGGATCTGGCGGTCAGCGAATGAATTTGACGTAAATGCGCTCCGGGTCACCTTCGTCAAGGTTCTCGATCTGCCCGCTGGGGACAAAGCCGGCCTTGGTCATAAGTGCTTGGGATGCGGTGTTGGAGGCATTGGTCGAGGCGAAGAGCTTGGGCGTCTTGCAGGCCGCTTCGGCTGCCGCCAGCAGACGCAGGGCCACACCCTGGCGCTGGTGCGCGGGTGACACAACCACCAGCGCGACGAAGCCGTGATCGAAAAAGTCATGGGTGAGCACCAGGTAGCCGGCGCATACGCCAGCGTCGACGGCGACCAGGCATTGCTGGCGAACCACGGCGTCATAGATAAACACGCGACGGCTGGCGTGGGCGGTGGCGTAGGCATCCAGTCCGACCAGGGCATGCACATCATCGGGCATGGCCTGGCGGATCAGCCAGCGTGGGGGGGCGGGGGCAAAGCGGGATTCAGTCATGAATGGCCCGCTTCGGTTTGAGCTTTTATCCAGCCTGCTTGCTGATCAGTCACAGTCATGGTGTCCGTACAGTGGCCATGGAGAGGTTCCAGATCGAACCTATCATACAGGGTTGCCCACTCTCAATCGGCACACACCAGCGAGGGCTTACGATGGCTTTTGCCCAGGCGCTCGTGGCGCGTGTGTTCATGCCCGGTGATGTGCATCGGCGCTGTGTTGGCGCTAATCGCCTGGTCATGCAGCGCTGCTTCCAGCGCTTTAAGATGCCGCGAGAGGATCTTCACCGACCCACTCGGGTTGGCCGGGTCGAACGGGATCCTGCCATTGGCAATCAGCACCATGGCCAGTTCCCAGGCGCGTTGTGAGTCGTTCATCAGGCCACCTCCTTGGTAATTTGGGCGTTTCTAGAGCGCTCATTTTCAAGCAATGAAGACGGTGCCGGAAAATGCTCGTTGAGCACGCCGAGGTGATCAATCGCTTCCCGAAACAGCGCCTCAGCCTTGCCGCGCAGATGCAGGTATTGATCAAACAGCTCGCTGTCCAGGTCGGGCCTTTCCAGCAATTGGTATGCGCTGCGGCTGAGGGCATTGGCCTGGTTGAACAGCTTCTGGTTCTGCTCCATCGCCAATTGACGGCAGGCCATCATCTGGGTGTACGTGTCGTTGTATTGCATGACGAGGCTCCTGGTTAAGCGGGACTGATAGAGCTGTGACCCGCTTAAAAAGGCTCGGTATCAACTGGGTTGCCGCTGAAATTTCGATCATTTCAACGATTCAGTTCCGCCCAAACCATCTTCTTTTTAGATGGTGGCTGGGTTGCCCCGCGAAAGAATGAACCCGCGCAACCCCACGCACACCTAAGAGGTTATGAACCGGACCCGGGGACAGGGTATGAAGCCGCCAGACCATCGTGACCTGCATAGCCGCAATTACCCGGTCAGCGAGGACATGACCTTGCAACGCAAGGTCTGGTGCTTCGAGCGATGGGGTTGGTATGGGTTGGTAGTGCTAATGGGCTTGACCCTGGCCGGCCTGTTTTCCAAGGGCCCATTGAGCAGTGCCGAGGTACGCAGCGCCGATGGGCAGCTGCATGTCGAGTACCAGCGCTTCCTGCGCAATGGTTCTTCCGATGCATTGGTGATTCACGTGCAAGGCCGGGCGCGTGAGACCCTTGAAGTGGAGCTCAGTGGCGCGCTGTTGCAGGGCTTCAATGTGCAAATGCTGCAACCCCAGCCACTCAAGGCCAGTACCGCAGGCGATGGCATGAAGGTGTGGGTACTGAGCGACGACGATGGTCACGCAATGCTTCACGTGACCCTCAACAGCGACGGTGTTGGCAGCTTTCAAACCAAGGTGGCGCTGGCATCGGGCGCCTCAGTGGGCCTTTCCCAATTCATTTATCCCTAGGGGCGACCATGGACTCTGTGTTGCGGGCTGCGGCGATTTACCTGGTACTGCTGGTGCTGTTCAAGGTTGCCGGCAGGCGCACACTGGCTGAACTCACCACCTTTGACCTGGTGCTGTTGATGGTCATCGGCGAGGCCACCCAGCAGGCACTGCTCGGCGACGATTTCTCGCTGACCAATGCCGTGATGGTGATCGTCACCTTGATTGCCATCGACATTGGCTTCTCGCTGGTCAAGCAGCGCTCAACCTGGTTCGCACGGGTGCTGGATGGCGGGCCGACGGTGCTGGTCGAGGAGGGCCAGGTACTGCACAAACGCCTCAAGCATGCGCGCCTGGATGAAGGCGACATCCTTGAGGCGGCCCGGTCCACCCAAGGGCTTGTCGAGATCCGGCAGATACGCTTCGCGATTCTGGAGCGCAACGGCAAGATCTCGGTCATCCCCTACGAATAATGCCCGGGTTGGCGCTTACTTCCCTTCGCTCGATGGATGCGCATCCATTCTTGATACGCCGCCGTGCGTTGCGCATCCGCGAGCTTCTTGGCTTCGGTGAAACGCAGCCAGGTTTTCGCATCGCCGCTGTAGGACTCGATGATTTGATACGCCAAGGTATCGAGCCGATCAGCTTCGAAAAACATCCGGGTGTTCTGCGCTATTTCGTCTTCCCATGCCTGTCCAGGCGTGTAGTCGAGCGTCTGGCTGTTCATTGTGTCAAATCCTCCGCCCACTGGAGTTGCGCCGCACCGCACCAGCGCACATCAGTGATGCCGTATTTTTCCGCCATCGGTTTGGAAACGCGCTTGAGGTTGTTTTGCCCGAACCTCGGTATGACCGCCACACCGGCATCGCAACTTGCCCAATGCCAGGCGTCGGCATTATTCATCTGCGGCGCACGCAAGATGAACGACTTGGGCTTGCCGTGAAGTTGATACTCGATGGTAAACAGTTCGTTGGTTTTCATGAGGCCTCCCTAAGCTCATGTGCTACAGATATTTGACGCCAGAAAAAATTCAGAAAGATTGTCAGACACCTCGATAGCTGGCACTTCGGTGGTCAGCGGTCAGTGCCGGTGGGGAGTCTGGGTAGGGTCGTCGATCTGGATAATCCTGCCTTGGCGCCACGCGTCCGCCCCTGGAGCAATGGCGGGTGCGGCGATATCCGCGCGTGCGGCCTTCTTCTGGTTACTGTCCACGCCCAGGCGCTTATCCCGCTCGGCGACCATCTTCGGGTCGGCCTGGCCGTCGGTGGTAAAGCCCATCATCAGTTGCGGCACGCCCAACGGCAGCTGCTTGTGAAGGTCCGTATGCCAGGTGTGCCAGGTCTTGCCATAGGTATGCACGAGTTTCTCCATCAGGGCATGTTCGGCCACCTGTGGAATGCCCGGTGCAACCAACTGGCCTGATTTGACCTCATGCACGTGGCTATGCCACAGCGCCTTCTCCTGCGCTGGCAGGGTGTTGAACAGCTGCTCACTGATGATGTATTCCACACCCATCAGCTTGGCATCCTTGCGGTTGCCGTCGTAGATCACGCACTGGATCACTTCTTCATTGAGGATCGCGCAGTAGTGGTGAGCTTCCATCTGCACATCGGGGTGGCCGTTGTAGAAATGGAAGCCGTCCAGGTAGGCATTCAACGCATCCACCGGCGGGCGCGATTGCAGCACCGCAGCGCCAGCATCCAGGGTGCGCGTGGTGGGCGATTTCGCATCACCGGGCGCAACCACATTGGACGGTGAGTTGTTGCTGGCGCAGGCGGTCAGCAAGGCAATGGACAGTGTCAGACTGAGTTTTTTCATCGTGGATTCCCTCCATGGTCGGTGAGGCTGTACCGAGGGTTAGAAGGCTTGGCCGCGCAGGTGTTCAACCGGATTGGCGAGCGGCTGTCGATAGGCCCCGCGTCGCCGGGGATGCAGCCCAAGTGCTAAAAGTTTTGGAACACTGGTCAGCGCGACGGGTCATTTTTTATAGGCGCTCAAGCGCGGCGGTGGGTGCAGCGAGCAGCGTTGCCCATGAACCGTCCGATATCGATTTCGACAAGGGAGAAACCGGCGGATGCAGCCCCAGCCAAACGATGACCATTGCAACGACGATGCGCAGGGCGTGGCACAACTGCTTGAAAGACTGTTGCGCGCGCGTGGCCCCGGAGGCCAGGAAGACGAGGTGCGTGCCATTTGCCTGGAAAGCCTCGGACCGCTGTGTGACGAAACCTGGGTCGATCCCGCTGGCAATGTGATCGGCCTGATCAAGGCGGCGCAGGGCAACCACGAGCCCGGGCGTGCGGTGAAAATCATGGCGCACATGGATGAAATCGCCATGGTGGTCAAGCATGTCGAAGCGGATGGCACGCTGCGCGTGACGGCGTTGGGCGGCGCGAATCCGGTGAACTTCGGCATGTGCCCGGTGGATATTCTCGGCGATCACCAGATTATCCCGGGTGTGCTGTCCTTTGGCTCGATGCACATGACGGCCAACGCGCCCCAGGGCGCCGATGTGTTGTCCGGGGATGTGCACTGGAATGATGTGCATGTCATCACTCGTTGCTCAAGTCAGATTTTGCGTGATTATGGGGTGCGTCCCGGCAGCCGCGTAACCCTGAGCCAACACTGGCGCGAGCCGTTTCGGGTGGGGGACGCCATTGCCGCGCACTTCCTGGACGACCGTGCGCCCATCGCCGCGGTGCTCCTTGCTGCGCAGTGCCTAAAGCGACGACGACAAGCGCTTTCCTGCGATGTGTACTTCGTCTTCACCACCCTTGAAGAAGAGTGCAATGCTGGCGCCATGTACGCTGCGGCAACGCTGCCGGGCGATACCACTATCGCGGTGGAAGTCGGCCCGGTGATGGACGAGTACGGTACGCGTCTGGGGGTCGATCCGATTATCAATACCGGCGACCTGAAAGGTTATTACACCCGCTCGGTAGTGAGCGGCCTGGCGGCTGCAGCGCAACGCTGTGGTTATGCGCCGCAATACGCCCTGCTGGTGGATTTTGCCTCGGATGCCAGCGCGGTCATGAGTAACGGCACCTCGGCTCGCGCCGGCTGTGTGGCGATTCCCACGGAAAACACCCATGGCTATGAGGTGATCGTCGACGGTGCGATCCAAGCGTGCGCACAGACCCTGGCCGACTACCTGGCCACGTACTGAACCAGCATCAGGCTCGCACATGACGTGCAGGAGGATAAAACCGTGTCTATCGCCGTTTCCACTATTGACTACCTGAAACAATACGATATGACCCTTACCACGGCCGAGTCCTGTACAGCGGGGAAAATCATCACCCTGCTGTCGGAAGTCGAGGGCGGTGGGGCGTGTATCGAGAGTGGGTACGTGGTGTATTCCCCTGAAGCCAAGCAGCGTTTGTTGGGCGTGCGTGCGTATACGATTGAGACCTTCAACCTCACCAGTTGCGAGGTCGCCCGTGAGATGGCCGCAGGCGCGATGCACGACAGTCCGGCGGACGTGGCCGTGGCCACCACCGGGCTGCTCGGCCCTGACGACATGGATGGCATTCCAGCCGGGACCATTTGCTTCGCCTGGGCTTATCGGGTGGGGCAGGGGGTGACTATTTTCAGCCGCAAGGAACGCTTCCTGGGTTCTCGTGAGCAAGTACAGTTGTACGCGGCGGAGCATGCCTTGAAGTGGCTGGCACATTTTCACCAGCGCGCCCTGGCCGGTGAGCAAGGCTAGCGAAGCCTTATTTGACTGGCTGCGAGGCCCATTCGCCGCCGGCTTTTTCACAGTCGATCTTGGCTTGGACCAGATCATTGGCGGCATAGTAGTAGGTCACTACGCGGGCATTCTTGGGCAGCAATGCGCCTTCGTGATCCGGCGCCTTGGACGTCGAATGGGGGTTGGCCAGGGCCTCCTGGGTCGGCGTGGCTTTGCAGCTGGCGACATGGTTGCTGGCACAGGCCGCGACCTTGTTTTTCGTAGTGGGCATCATCTCCTTGTTCTCGTTGCTGCAGGACCAGTCGATGGCTTCAGGCGGCATGCCCTCGTAGCGGTAGCAGGTATGTTGCTCGACCGTCGGCACCTGGTCGCTTTGCCCGCGTGTAACCACATCGCAGGCGTCGGCCAGGGCCGTCGAGGACGTAAGGATGAGTAGTAAGGTGATCGGCAGTCGGACGTTCATGAACTAATCTCCGCGCGTGCTTGAAGTGGCGGGCGAATGCGCCGCTTCATTTGCATTTGAAGGGACCGTGGGGGCTAAAGTTTTAACAATTTGCACAGGCTTCGACGAGTGGCCGACCATTCGTCCAAGCCTGCGCCGATTTGTTGAACGCCTGCGCCTTCGTTCCGGACAGATATATAACGGGCCGACGAACGTTGCGCTCGTCGGGCGCCCTGGATATCACTCACTCAGCAGCAGGTGAATCATCATGAAGAAGCTCTATATGTGCCTGGGATTGTGCAGCGCGTTCATGCTTCACGGCTGTTTTGACAGCTCCGACAATACCACCAAGGACAATACCAGCGGGACCAAGTCGTCGGTGCAGATGCAGGAAGGCAAGGCTGACGAGAGCAAGTAGAGGTCCCTGGACTAAATGTGGGAGGGGGCTTGCTCCCGATATAGGTGTGTCAGTCTATGCAGCTGTGACTGAACTACCGCCATCGGGAGCAAGCCCCCTCCCACAGTTCATACATCACTCAGCGCATATGCAGGATGATCGGGCTGCTACTCGCCGGGTCGGTATGCCCGCGCAATTTACCCACAGCCTTCGCATCGACCGCGCCACCGTTGTTGCCCCAGGTGCCGCGCACATAGCTCAGCACGTCGGCGATTTCCTGATCGGACAGTTGCTCACGGAACGCCGGCATACGGTAGGCGTCCGGCAGGCCGGCGGTCACCACGCGTTGCGAGCCGTTGAGGGTGATGTTGATCGCGGAGGCGTCTTCCTTCGCCAAGGCTGATGTGGCCCCAGCCAATGGCGGCATCCACTCCGGCTGGCCCTTGCCGTCCAGGCCGTGGCACGAGGCGCAGCGTGTGGCATAGGTATGGGCGCCCGGGTTTTGCGCCGGGGTGTTGGCGACCGCCTGATACTGCCACGGTGAGCCGTCACGCTGCGGGTCGCCGGGCAGTGACTTGAGGTAACGAGCGATGGCCGCCAGGTCCTCGTCCTGCATGAACTGCGTGGAGTTGTTGAACGCTTCAGTCATCGAACCGTAGACCACGGCATGGGCATTGCGCCCGGTCTTGAGGAACTGCACGATCTGCGCCTCGCTCCAGCGGCCCAGGCCGGTGTTGTGGTCCTGGCGCAGGCTCGGCGCGTACCAGCCGTCGAGCAGGGCACCGGCGAGGAACGGCGCGTCGGACTCATCCAGGGCTTTCTCGTTGAAGGCCAGGCCACGGGGTGTATGGCAACTGCCGCAATGGCCGGGGCCCTGGACGATATAGGCGCCACGGTTCCACAGTGCGTCCTGGCCGGGCTTGGCCGCATAGGTGGCGGTGGGGGCGAACACGCCGTTCCACAGGGCGATGGGCCAGCGCATATTGAGCGGCCAGGGAATGTCACTGGGGATGTTCGCCTGGTTGGCGGGTTGCACGCCTTGCATGAAAAACGCGTACAGCGCCTTCACGTCGTCATCGCTGAGCTTTACATAGGACGGGTAGGGCATGGCCGGGTACAGCCGTCGCCCGCCCGGCGCTACGCCATGGCGTACGGCGCGGTCGAAGTCGGCCAGGCTATAGGCGCCAATGCCATGCTCGCGGTCGGGGGTGATGTTGGTGGCGTGAATCGCCCCCAGTGGCGTGGCCATTTCCAGGCCACCGGCAAAGGGCTGCTTGCCGGCGAGGCTGTGACAGGCCACGCAGTCACTCACCCGCGCAACGTATTCGCCGCGACTGACCAAGGCGGGCTCGAAACTTGTAGCCTGTTGCTGTTCAAAAGGCGAAGCGGGCTGGCGTGTGACGTACCAGGCCAGCAGGCCTGCGGCGACCAGGCAGGGCAGCACCAGCCACCCTGCGGTTCTTGCGAATCGGCGGTTGTTCATGGGCGTTCCCTGTCGGTTAGCTAAAGGTGTAGCGGCTCAATGGCAGACTGCGGATGCGCTGGCCGGTCAACTGCGCCACCGCGTTGGCCACCGCCGGCGCCACCGCGGGCAGCGGCGGTTCGCCGATACCGCCCATCTTTTCGCCACTCTCGACAATACGCACATGCACCCGCGCCATCCGCGCAGGCGGCAGCACTGGGTAAAGGTCGTAGTTGCGTGCCCGTGGCTTTCCATCCACGTACACCGCTTCCTCGATCAACGTTTGCGACAACCCCAGGGCCACAGCGCCGTGGACCTGGGCTTCAATGATCGCCGGGTTGACGATGCTGCCGGGGTCGATGGCCTGCCAGATGTCATGCACCTTGACCTGGCCGTTTTCAATCGACACTTCGGCGATCACCGCCGCATGGGAGCCAAACGGCGACGCCATGGCCACGCCCCGCGCACGCCGGCTGCCGTCTTCGGCGGTGAACGGGCCACGCTTCCAGCCACCGGACAGCTCACCCACGGCTTGCAGCAGGGTGGTCAATCGCGGGTTATCACGTAGCAGGTGCAGGCGCAGGTCAAAGGGATCTTGACCGCCTTTGTCCGCCAGCTCATCGAGGAACGCTTCGTAGAAGAAATCGTTGAGCGAGTTGCCTACAGAGCGCCAGTAGCCCAGCATCACCGGGCCCTTGACGTAGATCTGCGCGATGCGTTTGTTCGCGATTGCATAGGCCTTGCCCGACAGCCCCTCCATGGCCGTTGGGTCGATTTTTTCACCCTGTTTGCCGGCGAGGGCTTCGGTCGGGCCTTCGGTGGCGCTGACCGCCTCGATGGCCACCGGCAGGCCGTTGGCGTCCAGGCCGGCGCGGAACTTGACCACCGCCACCGGGCGCAGCACATCGCGCAGGAACTCTTCTTCACGGGTCCAGATCAGCTTGATCGGGCGCCCCACGGCCTTGGCCAACTCGATGGCCTGGGGGTAAGGGTTGGCGGACTCATAGAGAAAATGCCGGCCAAAGAAACCGCCCAGCAAGGGCGAGTGCAAGGTGATCTTCTCGGCGGCCAGCCCAGTGCGCTTGGCAATGTCGTCGCGGAACATATCCGGCGCCTGGTTGGGCAACCACACCTCCAGGGTGCCGTCCGGGTTGTAGCGTGCCAGGGCCGACGGCGGCTCAAGCTGGGCGTGGTTGAGGTATTGGTTGTGGTAGGTGGCCTGCACCTGGGTCTTGGCAGCGGCCAGCGCGCCGGCCACGTCGCCTTCGTTTTCGTCATCGCGGGCCGGGCCTTGCTGGGCGGCGAGGAAGTCGCGATGCTTGTCGCTGGAAAAATCTGCCGGCATCACCCGTACCGTCGAATCGGCAGGGGCTTCCTGCCAGTCAACCTGGATGGCCTCGACCGCGCGCTTGGCGTGCCACCAGCGCTCGGCCACCACCGCCACCGCGCCGGGCAGCACATGCACCGAGTGCACGCCTTGCATGGCTTGTACCTCGGCCTGGTTGCGCAGGCTGCCCACGCTCATGCCCAGGCGCGGCGCATGCTGCACGGCGGCGTGGAGCATGCCGTCGACCTTGAGGTCGATGCAGTACTGCGCCTTGCCGGTGGATTTGTCGTAGGCATCCAGGCGCTTGACCGGCTTGCCGATCCAGCGGAACTGGCTCGGGTCGCGCAGGGTGATGCTGGCCGGGTCGGGCACCGGCATGTCCAGGGCGCGGCCGGCCAATTCACCATAGCCCAGGGAACGGCCCGACGCGGTATGCACCACGCGGCCGGGTTGGGTGGTCAATTGCGCCACCGGCACACCCATTTGTTCAGCCGCCGCTTGCAGCAGCATGGCCCGCGCCAGGGCGCCGAGGCGGCGCATGGTCGGATAGCTCATGCGCACCGACATACTGCCGCCGGTGATGCGCATACCGTTTTCCATCACTACATAGGCTTCGCCGGGCGGCGCACTTTCGACGATGAAAGTGGCCGGGTCGGCATCCAGTTCTTCGCCGACGATTTGCGCCATGGCCGTGTGGGTGCCTTGCCCGCCTTCCATGAACGGGCTGAGCAAGCGCACGCTGCCGTCCGGGCGAATCTCCAGGAACGCCGGCACCTGGGTGCCACGTTCGGCGGCGCTGGTAGCCGCTTGTACTCGGGCCGAACCCAGCGGCAAGCCGAAACCGATCACCAGCGCGCCTACGGCGGTGCTGGCCAGGAAGCGGCGGCGGGACAGATTGATAGGCTCACCCGATGCCAGGTCCAGCAGGCCTTGAGGAATCTTGATGGGCGTATTCATCAGACGCTCTCCTGCTTTGCCAGGTCCTGCATGGCGCTCTGGATAGCGTTATAAGTGCCGCAGCGGCACAGGTTGATCATCGCCGCGTTAATCTGCTCAGCGGTGGGCGCCGGGGTGTGCTTGAGCAATGCAGTGGCCGCCATCACCTGCCCGGACTGACAGTAACCGCATTGCGCCACTTGGCGCTCGACCCAGGTGGCGACCACACGCTTGCCCACCTCATCGGTTTCGATGGCCTCGATGGTGGTGATTTCGCGGCCGATCACGCCCGCCACCGGGGTGACGCAGGAGCGCACCACGTTGCCGTCCACCAGCACCGAGCAGGCGCCGCACTGGGCCAGGCCGCAGCCGTACTTGGTGCCGGTCAGCCCCAGATTGTCGCGGATCACCCACAACAAGGGAGTGTCGGCTTCGGCATCGACTTGATAGGCCTTTTGGTTGATACGTAATTCCATGGCTCACCTGCTGATCAACGGTTGGTGGTGCTTTGTTTTTTATAAGGGGAGTGCGGCATGGCCTTCCCTCGGGGTCGCTCATGGGCGACTTGGTGTGGCGACGCGGTCGGGCAGGATTTTCATCCCCACCCCGCGCGCATTATTGGACTCTAGACTACGGCGCAAGGGCTATCTATGGCAGGGGCTGATAAGTCGGAGGATCAGGCAAGTATTCGCGAGGAATGAGCTATAGCAAATGTGGGAGGGGGCCCCGATGGCGGTGGGTCAGCCACAGGTGCACTTATTGGACGCCCTCATCGGGGCATAGGTATCTACACAACTTCTGGTATGGCGCTGTACCTGTGGGAGGGGGCTTGCTCCCGATGGCGGCCTGATAGCCGACCGGAATGTTGGATGGGTTCGAGTACATATCCATTGTTTAGGTGACGGCCACTATTGGTTCCGCTCTTACAGCGGCTCACTTTTGGAAGGACCCAAAAGTAAGCAAAAGGTCCTTGCCCCACCACTCGGCACCTCGCCCAGGCTCGGTGTGCCCGTAATCCGACAGGGATTTGGGGGGGCGCCGCCACGCGCCATCCATGGCGCGGGGCGGCTAAACCGGCATCCCTGCCGGTTTACCCCCCAAATCCCTGTCGAATTCCGGCCAACGTGGTTTAACGGGGCGCCTAAGATCAAGATCAAGAGCGGCTCGCTTCGCATCGTGGTTACGTATCGGGGGCAAGCCTCCTTCCACATTTTCGCTGATGCCAGCCAATACCACCTTTGATCAAATGAACCGAAACCCTCCCGCCAGTTTCTCCTTCAAATACCCCACCAACGCCGTCACTGCCTTGGGCACATGGGGCGAGTACGGCCTGATCAAATAGATCTCATCGGCAAACGCACCCTTGAGCGTCCACCCCTTCAACACCTGCACCAACTTGCCGCTGGCTAAAGCGGCCTGGGCACTGAAGTCTGGGAGCAGGGCGATGCCCAGGTGGTTGAGCGCCGCGTCACGCAAGGCTTCGCTGTTGTTGGTGGAAAAGCTGCCGGCGATGGGCACGGTGACGCGCTGGCTGTTTTTACCGCCGCGTTCGAAGGTCCAGGCCGGCTGGTCGCTGCCCCGTGGGTAGTAGAGGCAGTTATGCGCGCTGAGATCTGCCGGGGTTCGCGGTTCGCCGTGGTGTTGCAGGTAGTCTCGAGTGGCGACCAATACCGAGGTGGTGTCGCAAAGCTTCCACGCCACATGGGTTTCCGGCACCTGGAAACCATGGCGCACCGCCAGGTCGTAACCCTCGGCCGCCAGTGAGCTCAAGGCGTCGGACACATCGAGCTGAATGCGCACCTGCGGATACTGCTGCAAAAAACCGGAAAGATGCGGCACCAGTTGTTGCCGAGCGAACGCCACCGGGGCGGTAAGGCGTACCAGGCCGCGAATCTCGCCGACCGAGTCGCGCACCGAGGAGAAGCTGCGAGCGATCTGCGCGTAGGCGCTGCGCACGTCGCGGGTCAAGGACAACCCGGCCTCGGTCAGTCGCACGCTGCGCGTGGTGCGGGTCACCAGGCGCGTGCCGGTGGCTTTCTCCAGGTCGGAGATACGCTGGCTGACCGCGGATTTGCTCACCCCCAGGCGGGCAGCCGCAGCGGTGTAGGTGCCGTGTTCCTCCAACACCGACAGCCAGTGAATGTGGGTCCACAAGCCTTCGATCTCAGCCTTTTCCATGAGTGTATTGTTCGCCTATAAGGACAATAAGTTCTGGATTCTGCTCTGGTTTGGAACAAATCGAAAGCCTATCGTGTGTCCCAACGCTACCCACCGGGGATCCACTGCCATGACCACCACCATCGAACACTACATCAACGACCAGCGCGTCAGCCGCGATGATCGCTACCAGGACGTCTACAACCCAGCCACAGGCGAAGTGACCGGGCGCGTAGCCCTGGCCAGCCGCCAGACCGTGGCCGAAGCCGTCGATGCCGCCCAGGCTGCTTTTGCCGGGTGGGCCGACACGCCGCCGATCCGCCGCGCCCGTGTACTGTTCGAATACCTGCACCTGCTGCGCGAACGCAAGGACGACCTGGCGCGCATCATCGTCGCCGAGCATGGCAAGGTCTTCACTGATGCCCAGGGCGAAGTCGACCGAGGCATCGATATCCTCGAATTCGCCTGCGGCATTCCCAACCTGCTCAAGGGCGAGCATTCCGACCAGGTGTCCCGTGGCATGGACAACTGGACGATGCGCCAACCTCTGGGCGTCGTCGCTGGCGTCACGCCGTTCAACTTCCCGGTGATGGTGCCGATGTGGATGTACCCCATCGCCATCGCGGCGGGTAACACCTTCATCCTCAAGCCCAGCCCTACTGACCCGAGTGCCGCGCTGTTCATGGCCGAGCTGCTGCGTGAAGCCGGCTTGCCCAAAGGTGTGTTCAACGTGGTGCAGGGCGACAAGGAGTCGGTGGACGCACTGATCGAACACCCCGACGTCAAGGCCGTGAGTTTTGTCGGCTCCACGCCCATCGCCCAGTACATCTATGAGAGCGGTGCACGTCACGGCAAGCGCGTGCAGGGCCTGGGCGGGGCGAAGAACCATATGGTGGTGATGCCCGATGCCGATATCGAGCGTACCGTCGACGCGCTGATGGGCGCCGCCTACGGCAGTGCCGGCGAGCGCTGCATGGCGATCTCGGTGGCGGTGCTGGTGGGGGATGTGGGCGATAAAGTCATTGCCGCCTTGACCGAGCGCGCCAAGACGTTGCGCATCACCGATGGCCGCGATTTGAAAGCCGAAATGGGTCCGATTGTGTCGCGGGCCGCGCTGGAGCGCATCAGCGGCTATATCGAGCAGGGCGTACAGGCCGGCGCGCACTTGTTGCTCGATGGCCGTGACTACCTGCCCACCGAGCCCGGCCTGGAAAACGGCTTCTGGCTCGGCGCCACCTTGTTCGACCACGTGACCCGGGACATGAGCATCTACCGCGAAGAAATCTTCGGCCCGGTTCTGGCCTGTGTACGCGTGAATGATTTCGCCGAGGCGGTAAAGCTGGTCAACGACCATGAGTTCGGCAACGGCGTCAGCTGCTTCACCCGCGACGGCAACATCGCCCGCGAATTCGCTCGCCGCATTGAAGTGGGTATGGTCGGCATCAACGTGCCGATCCCGGTGCCAATGGCCTGGCATGGTTTTGGTGGCTGGAAGAAGAGCCTGTTCGGCGACATGCATGCCTACGGCACCGAGGGCGTGCGCTTCTACACCAAGCAGAAGTCGATCATGCAGCGTTGGTCGGAGAGCATTGAGCAGGGCGCGGAATTTGCGATGCCGGTGTCCAAGTAAGATCTCACAGGCACTGTAGATCCAAGTGTGGGAGGGGGCTTGCTCCCGATTGCAGAGTGTCAGGCACTGTAAAGGTGGCTGATACACCGCAATCGGGGGCAAGCCCCCTCCCACATTTTTATGTGTTTGCTCTGAATTGACGCTAAGAACATAAAAGTCCAGTATGGAATTATAAGTACAAATTCATCGCTACACGTTTTTCTTCACTCTTGCCAAACCAACAACAACCCGCGAGAACCCGATCATGAAGAAACGTCACCTTATCCCCGCCCTGGCCCTGAGCCTGTTTGCCGCAAGTCACTTGCTCGCCGCCGAGAAACCGCTGCGTATCGGCATCGAGGCCGCTTACCCGCCGTTCGCCTCAAAGACTGGTGACGGCAAGATCGTCGGTTTCGACTACGACATCGGCAACGCCCTGTGTGCGCAAATGAAGGTCAAGTGTGTGTGGGTCGAAGGTGAGTTCGACGGTCTGATTCCGTCCCTCAAGGTCAAGAAAATCGACATGGCGCTGTCGTCCATGACCATCAACGAAGACCGCAAGAAATCAGTGGATTTCACCCACAAGTATTATTTCACCTCCTCACGCCTGGTGATGAAGGACGGTGCGGTAGTGGATGACCAGTACGCCAGCCTTAAGGGCAAGAACGTCGGCGTGCAGCGCGCCACCACCACCGACCGCTATGCCACCGAGGTGTTCGAACCCAAGGGCATCAACGTCAAGCGCTACAGCAATAACGAAGAAATCTACATGGACCTGGCAGCAGGGCGCCTGGATGCGATCTTCGCAGATACCATCCCCCTGAGCGACTTCCTGGCGATGCCACGCGGCCAGGGCTACGCCTTTGTCGGCCCGGAACTCAAGGATCCGAAATACGTGGGCGAGGGCGCGGGGATTGCGGTGCGCAAGGGCAATACGGCATTGGTCAGCGAGTTGAATGCAGCCATCGATGGCATTCGAGCCAGTGGCGAATACCAGAAGATTTCGCAGCAGTACTTCAAGACCGATATCTACGGCGACTGAAGGTCACTGCGGCGAACGGGTGTGGCGGGCGTTAACCCTTCAACTCCTTCAAATGCTTGTAGACCGTCGCCCGCCCCATGCCCAGCACATTGGCCACATAGTTGGAGGCGCTCTTGCCCTTGAATGCGCCTTCGGCATGCAGCGCCAGCACCAGTTCACGCTTGTGGTCGCGGGTCAGCAGGTTGAGGCTCAGCTGACGCTCGCGCAGCCAGGCATGCAGGAACGTGTTGATGCGTTCCTGCCAATCATCGCGAAACAATGCATCTGGCTGGGCGATCAGCTTGCTTGGCGACAGGAACAGGTCCAGTGCTGCCTTGGCGGTTTCAAACATTGAGATATTCAGGTTGATACACAGCACGGCCAGCCGGCGGCCTTTGTGGTCGTGCAGCACGGTGCTCAGGCTGCGAATTTTCTGACCGTCCCAGTTGAGTTTTTCGTAAGGGCCGATATTCACTTCGCTGACGTCACCGTCCAGCATGTCCTCCAGCGACGAATCATCACCCAAACTGCGTTTAGATAGATTGTTGGCGATGTAGTCGACGGTTTGCGTACGCAAGTCATGCAGCACCACTTCCGCATGGGGAAAGAACAGGGTGGCGATCGCATCGGCGATGCCACGAAAGTTTTGCATGACGGTGTCTTGTTCGGCGATGGTCATCAATGGGGCTCCAGGCGGACGGGGGAGAGCATACCAGCGTCCAGGCCGAATCGCGTCAGCGCCTCGGGCAGCGGCGCGCCGCGCACCAGTGCGGCGCTGGCCTGGCCCATGGCCGGAGAGGTCTGGATACCATAACCACCCTGTGCTGCCACCCAGAACAGCCCTGGCACCTGCGGGTCAAAACCGCAGAGCAAATCACCGTCGTGCACGAAACTGCGCAGCCCGGCCCAGGTGCGCGTCGGGCGGCGGATGGTCAGGGTGGTAGCCTCTTCAATCTGGTAGATGCCCATGGCGATATCCAGCTCTTCGGGCTGCACGTCCTGGGGCTCCACTGGGTCGGCGTTGGCCGGCGAGCCAAGGAACATGCCGGCATCCGGCTTCATGTAGAAGGCTTCATCGAGGGCTACCAGCATTGGCCAATCATGGCTATTCACACCATCGGGGCCGGCGAAGATAAAGGCCGAGCGGCGCTTGGGTTGCAGGCCGATGGCCGCCGCGCCGGCCAGCCCGCCGATATGGTCGGCCCAGGCGCCGGCGGCGTTGATGATGACTGGGGCGCTGAAGGTTGCATCCTGGGTACGCACCTGCCAACAACCGTCGGCATCGCGGCTCAGGCCCAGCACATGGCTGTCGGTGCGTACCTCGCCGTGGTTACGGCGTATACCACGCAGGTAGCCTTGGTGCAGGGCGTCGGTGTCGATGTCGCAGGCGGTGGGGTCATAGATGGCACCGTGGACTTTCTCACGGCGCAGGATCGGCAGCCGTGCACAGGCTTCGTCGGCACTCAGGCGTTCCACCTGTTCGACAGTAGCCTTGGCGTTCAGGTATTGGCTGTCCAGCTCAGCTGGATCGCCGTTAAAGTCGACGGTCATTTCGCCGCGGGGTGTGAGCAGTGGATGCTCGCAGAAGCCCGCTGGCGGTTGATCGAAAAACGCCCGGCTGGCCAGGGTCAGCGCGCGCACCTGGGGGGTGCCATAGGCCGCGGTATACAAGGCCGCCGAACGCCCTGTGGAGTGATAGGCCGGGTGGTTTTCACGCTCCAGCACCAGCACCTTGCCGTGCTGCGACAACCAGAAACCTGTGGATGCGCCAGCAATGCCGCCGCCGATGATGATGAAGTCTGCCTGCTGCATAAAAATCTCCGGGTTAGCGCTGCAGTTGGTACAAGGCATTGGCCAATGCAATATCTTCAAGGCCCAGGCCGATGGAGCGGAAAAATACAGACCGATCGTAGTTTGGACGTTGCGCCATGTCGCTGAGCAATTCGGGCAAGTCGCCGAGCACTGCGCGCTTGTCCCAGCCGTGCTGTTCGCTGGCGATCAGCATGTCGCCGGCCGCGCCCGGGGTGGTCTGCCGGTAGTCGCAATACACCTGCATCTGGTTGAGGCACGCCGGGGGCACTTCATGGGCACGGGGTGCATTGGTGCTGATGGAGGTGATCAGGGCAGGCTTGCGCAAGCGCATCGGGTCGATCACCGGGCCTGCCGATGAGGTGCAGAGCATAATCACATCCGCGTCCTCTACAGCGGCATCGCAAGTGTCGGCGACGGCCAGGCGCGGGTCCTGGCCGGTCAACTGTGCGCGGGTGTCGGCGCTGGCACTGCCAAGGCTGGGGGAGTACAGGCGGATGTGCTGCCAGTCGCGCAGGTTCTGCACATAACGCAGGTGCGCCTGGGCGACCTTGCCGCTGCCGATGATCGCCAGGCGCTGCGCCGTCGCCGGGGCCAGGGCGTCCACCGCCAATGCGGTGGTCGCGGCGGTGCGCGCAGTGGTCAACTCAGAAGCGTCGCACAACAGCAGCGGCTGGCCGCTGTGCATCGACATCAACAGCGTCCACGCCGTCACCAGTGGCCCGTGCTCACGCACGATATAGGGCGAGGTCTTGACCCCATACACCCCGTCCTCGGCCAGCACCCCCAGGTAGTTGATAAAGTCACCGGCACCGTGGGGGAACTCCACCCACTGCTGCGGCGGTTGCACGGCCTGCCCGGCGGCCAGGTCACGGAACAGCTTGCGCAGGATAAGCGGCACGTCTATCTGGGCGAGCAATGCCCGCGCCTGAACTTGATCGATGATGAGGGGCGTATTGGACATGGATGTCTCCAGGTAAACTAATTTGTCTATTATGGACATTTAGTTCTTGTGCGCAATAACCCCTGGAAAAAATGGAGATCAATGTGGGAGATCAAAGTGGGAGGGGGCTTGCCCCCGATAGCGGTGTATCAGTCAAGCAGATACTGACTGACACTCAGCCATCGGGAGCAAGCCCCCTCCCACAGTTTCAACCGCGTTCTATGCAGTGGCTTTTGTGCAGGTCAGGCATTCGATGGAGCGATCCACGGTGGTCTTGGCAATTTCCAGCAAATGCCACACCGCCAGGATCTTCGCCCGCTCGGGGCTTTGCAGCAGCTCGCCGCAGTCCAGCGCGGTGGCGGATGCGCTGTCGAGCAGACTGGCGGTGTAGAGCAGGGCATCTTCGAAGCTCAGGTCTTCGTTGACACAGTGGAAGCCTTGGGTGGGCAGGTAGTGGTCGATGGCGCGGTTGAAGGCGGCGCGGTCTTTTGCGGGATCGATGGGTGGATCGGGTAGGACTTTATTCATGGTGTAGTTCCTGTCTGAATATCAAGGAGCTGACACCTTTCGCGACTAAACGAAGGTGGCGGCTGTACGCAGGTTAGTCGACCGGTCAGAACAGGAACCCGGCGCGCCCGAGGGCGCCCTGCGCACAGCCACCATAAAGCTTCATGGGAGCATGCGCCTGTTCAAAATCCGGGCGACTAAACCCGATCACTGAATTGGCAGTGACGGACCGCAGACTAGCTATCGATTCCAGCAGGCACAAGGCGGCAGGGATTGTCTAGGAAACGTCCTGCAATTTAAAGGGACACGCCTTGCTGGCCCTTTAAAAACCATGACCAAATGCCACCAACCCCTCATTTGGAATGCAGACAAATGTGGGAGGGGGCTTGCTCCCGATGGCGGTATGTCAGTAACAAATGTGCTTACTGACACTCCGCCATCGGGAGCAAGCCCCCTCCCACAGTTTTAACCGCGTTTTAGGCAGTGGCTTTTGTGCAGGTCAGGCATTCGATGGAGCGATCCACCGTGGTCTTGGCAATTTCCAGCAAATGCCACACCGCCAGGATCTTCGCCCGCTCGGGGCTTTGCAGCAGCTCGCCGCAATCCAGTGCGGTGGCGGAGGCGCTATCGAGCAGACTGGCGGTGTAGAGCAGGGCGTCTTCGAAGCTCAGGTCTTCGTTGACACAGTGGAAGCCTTGGGTGGGCAGGTAGTGGTCGATGGCGCGGTTGAAGGCGGCGCGGTCTTTTGCGGGATCGCGGGGTGGGTCGGGTAGGACTTTACTCATTGTTTAGCTTCCTTTTGGTTTCAAGGAGCCGAACCTTTCGCGACTAAACGTAGGGTGGCGGCTGTACGCAGGTTAGTCGACCGGCCAAAAGGCAAAATCCGGCGCACCCAAGGGCGCCCTGCGCACAGCCACCGTAAAACATGGGTGGTTCATGCGCCTTTTGGAATACCGGGCGACTAAACCCGATCACTGAATTGGCAGTGACGGACCG
This sequence comes from Mythimna loreyi, assembly GCA_029852875.1. Classification (NCBI taxonomy): domain Eukaryota; kingdom Metazoa; phylum Arthropoda; class Insecta; order Lepidoptera; family Noctuidae; genus Mythimna; species Mythimna loreyi. Next base: position 75,474 of record JARGEH010000033.1, read on the forward strand.
CAGACTAGCCATCGATTCCAGCAGGCACAAGGCGGCAGGGATTGTCTAGGAAACGTCCTGCAATTTAAAGAGACACGCCTTGCTGGCCCTTTAAAAACCATGACCAAATGCCACCAACCCCTCATTTGGAATGCAGACAAATGTGGGAGGGGGCTTGCTCCCGATGGCGGTGTGTCAGTCACAGATGTGTTCACTGACACTCCCTCATCGGGAGCAAGCCCCCTCCCACAGGGTTACTCAGTGTTGGTAAGCATGGGCTTACCGCCGACCCGCCCGCGTACTCACATCCACCCACACCGCCAGCACCAGAATGCTGCCCTTCACAATCATCTGCCAGTAACTGTCCACGTCCAGCATCGACATGCCGTTATCCAGGCTGGTAATCACCAAGGCCCCGAGCAACGCGCCGTATACCGTGCCCGAGCCGCCACGCATCGAGGTGCCGCCAATAAAGCAGGCGGCGATGGCGTCGAGTTCACCCATGTTGCCCGCCGACGGTGACCCGGCAGCGAGGCGGGCGGTGTTGACCAGGCCGGCGAGGGCGCACATCACGCCCATGATGCCGAAGATCCACAGTTTCACCGCTTGCACATTGATGCCCGACAGGCGTGTGGCTTCCATATTGCTGCCCACCGCGTACACCCGTCGACCAAAAACGGTCTGGCTGGTGACGTAGCTGAACACGCCGAGCAGCACCAGCAACAGCAGCACCGGCACCGGGATGCCGTCGTAGCTGTTGAGGGTGGTGACAAACCCGGCGAGCACCGCGCCGATCAGCACCACACGCAGCCCGTCACGCACCAGCGAGTGCGCGGCCAGGCCATGCAGCGCGCGGTTACGCCGTTGTTTCCAGGTCAGAAAAAGCGTCAGCGCGAACAGCACTACACCCAGCCCTGCGCCCACCGTGTGAGGCAAGTAGCCCTGGCCCACATACACCAGCGATGGCGACACCGGCGCGATGGTGGTGCCGCCGGTAATCCCCAGCAGAATCCCGCGAAATGCCAGCATGCCGCCCAGGCCGACGATAAACGAGGGGATGCGCAGGTAAGCGGTCATATAGCCGTTGGCCAGGCCGATCATCAGGCCGCACAGCGCCACCAGGCTGAGGTTGGCCAGCAGCGGCACGTGATAGACCACGTCGAGGATCGCCGCCAGCCCGCCCAGCAGCCCGAGCAACGAGCCCACCGACAAATCGATCTCGCCGCTGATGATCACCAGCACCATGCCGCACGCCAATATTCCGGTGATCGACATCTGCCGCAGCAGGTTGGACAGGTTGCGCGGGGTGAGGAAGCCGCCCTCGGTCTGCCAGCTGAAAAATAGCCAGATAAACGCCACGGCGATCATCAGCGCGAGCATTTTGTAGCGGGTGAAAAGGTGTTTGACCTGATTCATCTACAGGGTCTTCCGAAGGTTATTAGGTTGGCTGAGCGCCGCGGCGAGCACCTGTTCCTGGGTCAGGCCGGCATTGACGAAATCGCCCCGCAGCTGGCCGTCGCCCATCACCAGCACGCGGTTGGATACCCCCAGTACCTCGGCCAGTTCCGAGGAGACCATGATGATCGACACGCCTGCGGCCGCCAGCGCGCCCATCAGCTTGTAGATCTCGTACTTGGCGCCCACATCCACACCCCGCGTGGGTTCATCGAGGATCAGCACCTTGGGCTTGGCCATCAGCATTTTCGCCAGCACGGCCTTCTGCTGGTTGCCGCCGGAGAGGCTGGTGATCGGCAGGAACGGGCTGGCGGTCTTGAGGTGCATACGCGCGATTTGCTGGTCGATGCTGCCCAGTTCGGCCTCGGCGTCGATGCGGGTCAGGTGCGCATAGGTATCAAGTACCGCCAGGGTGATGTTATGGCCCACACCCAGGTCGGGGATGATGCCCTGGCGCTTGCGGTCCTCGGGCACCATGCACAGCCCGGCGCGGATCGACTTCAGCGGCGTGCGTGTGTCGATCAGTTGGCCGTCCAGCCACACCTCGGCGCTGTAGCGGCCGGGGTAGGCGCCGAAGAGTGCCGACACCAGTTCGGTGCGCCCGGCGCCTACGAGCCCTGCAATGCCGAGGATTTCGCCGCGTTTGAGCACGAAGGAAATATCGTCGACACGCTTGCGCTTGGGGTTGTCGACGTCGTAGCAGGTGACATTGCGCGCTTCGAAAATCACCTCGCCCACTTCATGGGGTTCGGTGGGGTAGAGGTTGCTCATCTCGCGGCCGACCATCTGCGTGATGATCCGGGGGATGTCCATGTCGGCCATGGCGGTGGTCGCGATGTGTTTGCCATCGCGAATCACTGCGATGGTGTCGCACACCGCCGCCACTTCATCGAGCTTGTGGGAGATGTACACGCAGGCCACGCCCTTGGCCTTGAGGTCCCGGATAATGTCCAGCAGCACTTCGATTTCCGAACGGGTCAACGCCGAAGAAGGCTCATCAAGAATCAACAGGCGCGCCTGCTTGTTGAGGGCCTTGGCGATTTCCACCAGTTGCTGGTAGCCGCCGCCGTACTGCGACACCGGCAGCGCCACATTCATGTCCGGCACCTTCAGCTCGCGCATCAAGGCTTCGGCACGGTGCAGCATCGCCGGGTAGTTCATGCGCCCGCCGGGCAGGGTCAGCTCGTGGCCCATGAAGATGTTTTCGGCCACCGACAGGTCCGGCACCAGGGTCAGTTCCTGGTGGATGATAACGATGCCGGCCGCCTCGGTTTCGCTGATGGACTGGGCCTTGAGCGGCTGCCCATCCCAGAGGATTTCACCCTCCCAGGTGCCATGGGGGTAGACCGCCGACAGCACCTTCATCAAGGTGGACTTACCGGCACCGTTCTCGCCGCACAGGCCGACGCATTCCCCCGGTCGTACCTTGATATCGATGCCATTGAGGGCGTTGACACCGCCAAAGCTTTTGACGATGCCGTTCATTTGCAGCAGGTAGTGCGACATGGCGATGGCTCACACAAAAGGCCGATAAAACACGCTCACTGTAGGAGCGAGCTTGCTCGCGAAAATCGCGCAGGCGACGCGGGCCTGCCTGGCAGCGCTGCGTTATCGTTGGCGCTTTTCGCAGGCAAGCCAGCTCCTACAGGCCGATCTGCTCTTTGGTATAGAACCCGTCCTTTTCCAACAGGTCGATGTTGGCCTTGGTCAATGGCGTCGGGGTGAGCAGGATGGTGTCGACCTTCTTGCTGCCATTGTCATACTGCGAGCTGTAAGTGGGTTTTTCGTTGCGCGCCAGTTGCACAGAGAGCTTGGCGGCTTCGGTGGCGATCAGCTTGAGCGGCTTGTAGACGGTCATGGTCTGGGTGCCGTCGATCACGCGCTTGACCGCCGCGAGGTCGGCGTCCTGGCCGGAGATCGGCACCTTGCCCGCCAGCTTCTGCGCAGCCAGGGCCTGGATTGCGCCGCCGGCGGTGGCGTCGTTGGACGCGACGATGGCGTCGATCTTGTTGTCATTACGGGTCAGGGCGTTTTCGACGATGCTCAAGGCTTCGGTAGGGTTCCACTCCTTGACCCACTGCTGGCCGACAACCTTGATATCGCCCTTGTCGATGGCCGGTTGCAGCACCTTCATCTGGCCTTCGCGCAGCACCTTGGCGTTGTTGTCCGTCGGTGCGCCGCCGAGCAGGAAGTAATTGCCCTTGGGCGCCGCCTGCAGCACACCGTTGGCCTGCATCTCGCCGACTTTTTCGTTATCGAAGGAGATGTAGGCGTCGATATCCGCGTTGAGGATCAGGCGGTCATAGGACACCACCTTGATCCCGGCCTTCTTGGCTTCGGCGACCGCATTGGTCAGCACCGTGGCGTTGAACGGCACGATCACGATCACATCGACGCCCCGGGAGATCAGGTTTTCAATCTGCGAGATTTGTTTTTGTTCGTTGGCATCGGCGGACTGCACGAACACCTTGGCGTCGAGTTTTTCCGCCGCGGCGACAAAGTAATCGCGGTCGCGAGACCAGCGCTCCAGGCGCAAGTCATCGATAGAAAAGCCGATCTTCGGATGAGCAGAATCGGCCATCACCGGCAAGGCAAGCAGGGCCAGGGCGCTGGCGAGCAGGGTGCGTTTGAATGATTTCATGGTGGTGCGTCCCTTTATTGTTGTTGGAAAGACACGAGGTGATGCGGGTAGAACTGTAGAGCGTCCCTTGACGCTCTGTGCATAGATTTGTCGTGCAAATGTCACCGATAGATAAACCGATTCACAACCCCCTCCAGCATCTCCTGCCGACCACTCACCGCCTGCGGGTTCAGCTCCTGGGCGAACGCATGCTCGGCCAGGGACTGCAGGCTGAACTCACCCGCCAGCACCGCCTGGCCCAACGGCTGCTGCCAACCGGCATAACGCTGGTCCTTGAACTGCTGCAAGCGGTCGTCCTGCACCATCGCCGCCGCACGCTCCAGGGCCAGGGCCAGCACATCCATGGCCGCCACATGCCCGTGGAACAGGTCCACCTCGTCCAGGCTCTGGCGCCGGACCTTGGAGTCGAAGTTGTAGCCGCCGTTCTTGAAGCCCCCGGCCTTGAGGATTTCATAGGTGGCCAGGGTCATTTCCTCGACGCTGTTGGGAAACTGGTCGGTGTCCCAGCCGTTCTGCGGGTCACCGCGGTTGGCGTCGATGCTGCCGAAGATCCCCAGTGACACGGCGGTGGCGATCTCATGATGAAAACTGTGCCCGGCCAATGTCGCGTGGTTGGCCTCGATGTTCACTTTGATCTCCTGCTCCAGGCCGTACTCATGCAGGAAGCCGAACACCGTGGCGCTGTCGTAATCGTACTGGTGCTTGGTCGGCTCCTGGGGCTTGGGTTCAATCAACAGGTCGCCGGTAAAGCCGATCTTGTGCTTGTGCTCCACCACCATGCGCATAAAGCGCCCAAGCTGCTCGCGCTCGCGCTTGAGGTCGGTGTTGAGCAGGGTTTCATACCCTTCACGACCACCCCACAGCACATAGTTGGCACCCTTGAGCCGCAGCGTGGCGTTCATCGCACTGAACACCTGGGCGGCAGCGAAAGCGAACACTTCCGGGTCCGGATTACTCGCGGCCCCGGCGGCAAAACGCGGGTTGCTGAAGCAGTTGGCGGTGCCCCATAGCAGCTTGATGCCGGTCTGTTCCTGATGACGCTCCAGGTGATCGACCATCTGCGCAAAGTGGTTGCGGTACTCCTTGAGCGAGCTGCCCTCCGGCGCCACGTCGGTGTCGTGGAAACTGTAGTAGTCGATACCCAGCTTGGAAAAAAACTCAAAGGCCGCCTCCGCCTTGCCGATCGCCAGCTCCATCGGATCGCCACTGCGCTGCCATGGGCGCTTGAACGTGCCCATGCCAAACATATCCGCCCCTGGCCACACAAAGGTGTGCCAGTAACAGACGGCCATGCGCAGGTGTTCGCGCATGGGTTTGCCGAGGATCAGTTTGTTGGCGTCGTAATGGCGAAAGGCGAGGGGGGATTCGCTGGCAGGGCCTTCGAAGCGAACCTTGTCGACACCGGGAAAGTACGGCATGGCGGTTTCCTTATTGTTCTTGGCGGTGCCTGGATACTAGCAACGGCACCTGGGGTGCTGATTATGAAAATCACCAAGGTGTAGTGCGATTTTGAGTGGGGTCTTCAGAACGGCTCAGGGAGTACAGGATTTACGGAAACGTCTGACTTTACGGTGGGGATATGCCTCTTCAAAGTTTAGGGGTATCAGCTAAGACCACCAATAAGGAAGACATCATGAACGCATCGCACTTTTCGCTATATACCAATGAAGTGATGCCTGACTTACTCAATCAATTAAATAAATCACCCTTTACGCAGCAGCAGTTATCCAACTTCAATGAGCGCGCTTTGCAGCTCGTTAAGGATCAGCAGGCTTATTGCAACGCTCACCCGCCTGTTGCTATTTACCGAATTGCCGCCGAAGGCAGTCAGACCCGTAACGGGGGTGTCATCAAGAAAACCGCTTCGGGGCTTGAGTTTAAATTGGCCGACGGCTCGCAAGTACGTGCGGCACACAAGGGTGATTACGTGGAATATGCCGACGGCACTCAAGCATCTATCGTGACAGGATCGGGCGAAGATAATGGCCATCTCGCGCTGGTAGGCAGTTTTCTCAGCAATGGCGACCAGATTATTAATACGCCTCAAGACTCGTCAATCTTGATTGAACGTCAGGGCGTTCCATTGGCAAAAGATTTTCTACCGTCTATGAAGTAGCAGGGGCGCAACGCCCTGTTGAAAATATGCCGGAACGTCCGGAACAGATTAAGGAAAGAATAATGAGCGTAGGTTATTTCATTGGCCTGGGTGATAAAACCACCTGCGGCGGGGAAGTGCTGGACGGAGATAAAAGAATCAACATACATGGCCTTCTTCATGCGTGCGAAGGTGACCGAGTTACCTGTGGCAAGGATGGCCAAACTTATAGGATCGTCGGTGGCATTTCCTTCATGAACAGTCATGGCCGGCTTATGGCCGGTACGTTGGATAGCTACAGTGACTGTCCCTGTAAAGCCGAGCTGGTGCCGTCGGTGTTATCAGCCAAGTACCACAGCAGAGGTGGCTCTGTTGTGAGTGCCAACAGGCAAGCCGCCGAGCCGGTCCCGCCAACGACTCACTGGGCAGCGCCGTCTCAAAACGCTTACACCCCCACAAGCCATTCGGCGCCGCCCGCATTTAACAACCTCTCGAGCCAGGAACCAGGTTTTTATATCGTGCCCAAAAGCATGACTCGCGAAGCACTGGAGGCCACGCTGTTTCCAATTCACGATCCGGCTGTGATGCGCAAGTTTCAATCACTGAACCCCAATACAAGTCACGTCAAAGCCGGCTCGATGATCGTGCTCAGCGATCCGAGCAATACCTCCTGCACTTATCAGGAAGCGCAACTGATGCGGGCCGCTCGACAGGTTGACGCCTCCCTGGATGCCTTGACGCCAGACGAGGCCGACTTCCTGTTTCGCCATGGCGCTGAAATTGCCGGGTTTATCGGCCATACCTCAACCTGGCTCGGCGTGAGTGCGGTGGTAATGGAGAAGCACCTGAGTAATCTGCGCGACACACTCCAGGCGATGGAGCGCCTGCATCAGGAAAGCTATCGGCAGCACGGCCACCTTAGATCGCCGCAGTTCTTTGCTGATCGTCAGCGGCTGATGAACCAGCTGGATGCCCATTTGCTCAACTCCACGCGCTTGCGCGGGCAGACAACCTTGGGCGATCACCCGAAGTTGAAAACGGCCCTGGGTATTTCCAGTCGCAGCCTGGTGCATCACTGGGACAAGGCGGGCGGGCCGGGGCAGATTCCGGGGTATGCCGCTCATGTGGAGGCTGTTAGTCGTGCCACGAAGTATATGAAGGCAGGTGGTTATATCGGTATTGGTCTTGGGGGCGTGTCTTCGCTGTTGGCTATACAGCAGGTGTGTAATGCGAATTCTGGAGCTGCATGTGAGAGGGTCAAGTTCACTGAAGGGGGGAAGTTCGCAGGCGCTACATTTTTTGGTGTAGGAGCAGGAGCGTTAGCCGGTGCGACAGGCGGCTCAGTCTGCTTGGCACTGGGTGTTACGACGGGAATAGGGGGAGTGGTCTGCGTCGCGGCTTTAGTAGGAGCCGGCGCATGGGCAGGTACCACCTATGGTGGTCAAGGTGGTGAATACGTGGGTGAAAAGATCTACGAGGCTATACAACCATGACTAACATGGATACTTGGCCTCCTTGGGTTGCGATTATCTTTGCCGGAGGCCCTATTCTGCTTGCAGCTGCTGGCCTTGCTTTTAGCCTTTACCTTACTCATTGTCATCTGGAAGCCATGAAGGAGGCTCTAAAAAATAGTCGTTATATGTACATATGGGGGACAAGTTTGGGGAGGCGCGGTTTGATTTGGTCTCTCTTGGAAATGTCGAAAATCGCCGGAATGGTGGTTTGGCCAAGGGCCTCTATCATTATGGGAGAGGTTGATCCAGTCGACATCGAGAAGTTTCCTCCCTACCTGAAGCGACTTTTAGTTATCGATTTGGCAATGATGATAGTTGCCTGTATTTGGATGGGTGTCGTGGTTGTACTGCTTAGATTTAGGTGACCTCAAAGCGGGCCTCATATGAGGCCCGCTGTCCTGATCAGGCAAACCTGCGCGTACTCGTTACTGGCAATCCAGCAGGTGTGTAAAGGAGCCTCTGGGGAGGATTGCAGGAGGATCAAGTTTACGGAAGCGGGGAAGTTCGCTGGGGCCACGTTCTTCGGTGGTTTGGGTGGATGGGCGGCGCTGTTATCTGTATCGCAGCCATTGTAGAAGCTGGCGCATGGGCAGGTACCACCTACGGTGGTCAAGGTGGTGATTACGTGGTTGAAAAGATCTACGAGGCTATACCATGACTAACATCGATACTTGGCCACCTTGGGTTGCAATTATCTTTGCCGGGGGGCCTTTTGTGCTCGAACTCGTGAGTATTGCGTACAGCTTGTTCCTGAGTCATCGACATTTGGATGCGATAAAAGAGGCGTTGAAGAACAGTCGCTATATTTATCTTTGGGGGCCGAGCCTGGGGAGGCGCGGCTATATTTGGTCGTTGTTGGAGATGGCAAAAATCACCGGGATGATAGCGATGCCAAGGACATATATCCGCATTGGCGACTTGAGCCCTATCGATTATGAAAACTTTCCCCCTTACCTAAAACGCCTACTGAACCTACATTTAGCAATGATAGTTGGCACGGGTGTTTGGCTGATAACTGTATTCATAGTTTTAAAGTTTAGGTAGATAGGACGGGCCTCCCTGAGGCCCGATGTGCCCAGACAGCTTCCGGGATACGACATCGATTTGAATGTAGCTAGGCGTCCGTAGTACATAGACCTAATCTGCACCCACCGGCCCCAGGACAAAAACAATGAAAACCCTACCGCCCGTGCACCGCATCGCCTTGCTCTTCAACGGCAGCAAAATCTACGACCGCGGCATCATCACCGGTATCGGCAATTACCTGAGCAGTACCCGCGCGTCCTGGGACCTGTTCCTGGAGGAGGATTTTCTTTGCCGTCTGCGCGGTATCGAGCGTTGGCAGGGCGACGGGATCATTGCCGACTTCGATGACCCGCTGATCGGCGAGGCGCTGGCTGGGAGTCGGATACCGGTGGTGGCGGTGGGGGGATCTTACGAGGACGTCAGCGCGTACCCCAAGGGCATTCCCTATGTCGCCACCGATAACCACGCCTTGATGAAGTTGGCCTACGAGCATTTGATCGAGGCCGGGTTGACGCGGTTTGCCTGTTTCAGCCTGCCCGAGGCCCAGGCCAATCGTTGGGCGCAGGAGCGTGAGAAAGCCTTTCGCCGCTTGATGCAACGCGATGGCTTGCAGGTGGAGATCTATCGCGGCCTGGGCACCAGCGCGCCGTTGTGGGACAGCGCGGTGGAGCAGCAGATTGCCTGGCTGCACAGCCTGCCCAAGCCTATCGGCATTATCGCCGTGACCGACGCCCGCGCCCGGCAATTGCTGCAAGCCTGCCTGACCGCCGGGATTGCCGTGCCGGAGCAAGTGGCGTTGATCGGTATCGACAACGACCCACTGACCCGCACCCTCACGCGGGTGCCGCTGAGTTCGGTGATCCAGGGCACCGAGACCATGGGCCGTACCGCCGCGGCCTTGCTGCACCAGATGCTGCATGGCAAGCCCTGCACCGGCACGCAGGTGCTGGTGCCGCCGGATGCGATCAACGTGCAGGCCTCCAGCCTGCATCAGCCCTTGGGCAACCCTTATGTGATGCAGGCATTGCTGTTTATCCGGCAGTACGCTTGCCAGGGGATCAAGACCGACCAGGTTGCCGCTTATGTCGGCGTCTCACGCTCTTCCCTGGAAGCGCACTTTCGCAAGGTGCGCGGCTGCAGCGTGCATGATGAAATCCTCGGTTTCAAACTCGCCGCTGCCGCCAAGGGCCTGGAGAACCAGGACCTGGCCATCGCCGACATCGCCGCCAGTTGCGGCTTCACCTCTGCGCAGTACTTGCATACGGTGTTTCGTCGTGAGTTTGGCTGTACGCCACGTCAGTATCAGCAGGGCAGGCCAGTTGCAGCGCCTGTTGCATGCTTGCCAGCTTGATCTGGGTTTCTTCGTACTCGTTGGCCGGCAACGAGCCTTCGACAATGCCGCAGCCGGCAAAAGCATGGCAGTGTCTGGGCGTGATCAAGGCCGAGCGCAGTGCCACCAGGAAGTCACCGTTGCCATTGGCGTCCAGCCAGCCCACCGGCGCGGCGTACCAGCCACGGTCGAAGCCTTCGTGTTCACGGATAAAGCCCAGCGCCGTTGCCCTGGGCAAGCCGCCGACGGCGGGGGTGGGGTGCAGCGCCTGGACGCCGTCGAGCAGGCGCTTGCCGACATTCAGTTGCGCGGTGATGGGCGTGCTCAGATGCTGCACGGTGGCCAGTTTCAATAGGCCAGGGCACGGGGCGGCATGCAGGTCGGTGACCTTGTCGTGCAGGGCCTGGGTGATGGTCTGCACCACCAGCTGATGTTCGTGCTGTTCCTTGGGGTCGGCCAATAGCCGCTCACCCAGGGCTTGGTCTTCATCCGGCCAGAGCCCGCGACGGGTGCTGCCTGCCAGGGCGTGGGTGGTGAGGCGGCCCGCGTCGCAACTGAGCAATCGCTCTGGCGTGGCGCCCATGAAACAGTGCTCGCCACGGTGGATGGCGAACAGGTGCGAGGCGTTGCGGCGCTCGTGCAGGCGGCCCATCACCGCGCCGGTATCGAGGGTGGCGTCCAGATGGTGGTCGATATGCCGCGCCAGCACCACCTTGTTCAACTCACCCCCGGCGATGGCGTGCAGCGCGGTGTCGACCTTGGCCTGCCATTGATGCCGGGGCAGTGCGCGGCGCTCCAGCACATCGGGTGTAGAGGTTACATGGGGGGCGGGGTTGAGCAACTGTTCGTAGACGGCCAGGCTTTCGTGCACCAGTGCGGCAGGATCGCTGCCCGGCTCGACCACACGCTGGCAGCGCAGCCAGCGCCCTGTGGTGTCCTCGCTGAGCAACCAGTGGGCGAGGTGGAAACTGGCGTCGGCATACGGTGCCCAGTGGGGCGCACAGGGTTGCTGTTCATCGAAGCGCATGCCACCCAGTAGCAACGGCGGGTAGGGTCCCTGCACCAACGCATCGGCGCACAGCGCAAACCATTGGCTATCCACCTCGGCCATGCGCCGGGGCCCGATGGCTTCGATCTGCCAGGCGCAGCCCAGGCCGAACAGGCTCAGGTCTGGCGAGTGTGCGCACCAGAAGAAGCCCTGTCGATGGGCTGCATAAAGCGCCAAAGGCGCCAGCGTCGGCGCGGGGTAGGCGCTGACGGCAATCACTGGGCGCTGGTACGCCACCGCCCGTTGGTGCGCGGCCTGGAATACCGTGAGCAAGTCGGCCGCGTTCATACGGCCTTGCTCTTTTTCTGCAGCCAGAAGGCCGTCTGCTCGGCGATGTACCAGTGGATGATCTGGTTGAACAGGCTTTCGATAAATTCCCCATCCAGCCCCGCGTCCTGTGCCCATTGCCGACGCTGGGGCAGCATCGCCGCGACGCGCTCCGGGGCGGCGACGCTGGCCTGGTCGGGCTTGAATGCCGAGGCGGCCTTGACGTACTGCATGCGCAGGCCGAGGGCGTCGATGATCTGCTGGTCGAGGCTGTCGATGGCGTGGCGGATGTCGTGAAGGCCAGTGCAGTGTTCCGGGGTTTTCATTGTGAGTCTTCCTGAAGGTAGGCGCTGCGCTGCAACAGGTGGTGGATCACCGGTCGCGGCTGATGCTTGAGGTAAAAGTGATCGCCGTCGAACCAGCGGATATCCGGGCTGTGGCGGCTCAGGTCGGCCCAGGCGCGGGCCTGCTCCAGGCTGACTTCGGCGTCGTCGTGCGCCAGCAGCACATCGAGCGGTGCGGCCAAGGGCAGCAGGTGGGCGGGGCGCCAGGTCTCGATGGCCTGGTAGTCGCTGCGCAACACCGGCAGGAACAGCGCACGCAACTGCGGGTTGGCCCACAGGTCGGCGGCCTGGGCGTCCTGGCGCAGGATGTCGGCGATCAGCGTGGTGTCGTCCTGGCGGTGCAGGTCGCTGGGCGGCTGCCGGTGCGGCGGTGCGTGGGCCGAGACAAATACGTGGGCAGCCCCCATGCCAGCGGCTTCAAGCTGTATGCCCACGGCATAGGCAAGCGCCGCGCCCATGCTGTGGCCGAACAGCCACAGGGGCCGCGCAGGCAAGGCCAGCAACGCCTGGCTGATGTGTTCGGCGAGGCTCGCCAGGCACGGGATATGCGCCTCGTTGAAGCGCTCTTCACGGCCGGGATACTGCACCGCCAGCAGGTCGATATCCCCCGGCAAGTGCGCCAGCCACGGGCGGAAAAAACTCGCGCTGCCGCCAGCATGGGGCAGGCATACCAGGCGTGCGCGGGGCTGTTCGCTTTCACGCAATGCGCGCAGCCACGGGCTCATGAGGCTAATACCTGTTCAGCCAGGGCCTTGCGGTTGACCTTGCCCAGGCGCGTCAGCGGGAACTCGCGCAGCACCTGCAAGCGGTCCGGCAACTTGTAGGCCGCCAGCCCACGCTCGCGCAGCCAGGCGTTGATCGAGGCCAGGTCCAAGGGTTCACCGTGGGCCAGTACGCAGGCGCAACTGCGTTCCCCCAGCAATTCGTCGGCCAGGGCCACCAGCGCCACATCGCGGATCAGCGGATGGCCGAGCAGCAGGTTCTCGATCTCTTCCACCGGGATCTTCTCGCCGCCGCGGTTGATCACATCCTTGCTGCGCCCCTCGACAATCAAATGCCCCTCGGGCAGGCGCCGGACCAGGTCGCCGCTGCGATAAAAACCATCGGCGGTAAACGCCCGCTGGTTGTGCTCGGCGGCGTTGTAATAGCCACGGATGGTGTAGGGCCCGCGCACCAGCAATTCCCCGACGGCGCCGGGCGCCACCTGTACATCGTCGGCATCGACGATACGGATCTCATCCGCTGTCGTAAGGGGAAGGCCCTGAGTGTCGAAGACCCGTTCCTCGGGATCGTCCAGCGGCGTAAAACACAGCAACCCTTCGGCCATGCCGTACACCTGTTGCAGGCCACAGCCCAGGGCCGGGCGGATGCGGGCGGCGATCTCGGCCTTGAGCCGCGCACCGCCGACTTGCAGCCATTGCAAGCTGCTGAGGTCGTGGTCGGACCATTGCGCGACTTCCAGCCACAGCAATACCAGCGGCGGGATCAAGGCGGTGTGGGTGATACGTTCGCGTTCGATCAGTTCGAAGGCGGTGTCCGGGCTCGGCTCCGGCGCCAGCACCAGGGTAGCGCCGACACTGAACACCCCGAGCGCGCCAGGCGAGGCCAGCGGGAAGTTGTGCGCCACCGGCAGCGCTGCCAGGTAACGGGTGTGGCCGTCGAAGCCGCAGGCGCGGGCCGCCAGCCGGGCATTGCATGCATAGTCGTCATGGGTGCGTGGGATCAGCTTGGGCAGGCCGGTGGTGCCGCCGGACAACAGCAGCACCGCGACGCCCCGGGCGTCCGGCGTGGGGAATTGGCGGGGCGCGGCGACGCAATCGGCCAGGGCTACGAACTCCTCGGGCGCGCCCACCACCCACACCTGTTGCAAGCTCGGCACTTGCTCACGCAGGGTGCGCGCCAGCGGGCGGTAATCGAAGCCCAGGTGCTGGTCGACAATCACATAGGCCACCGCCTGGCTCAGGTGCGCCAGGTGTTCCAGTTCATGTTCGCGATGGGCCGGCAGCGCAAACACCGGGATCGCTCCCAGGCGCAGCAGGGCGAAGGTCAGGCTGAAAAACTCGGCGATATTGGGCAGTTGCACCAGCACCCGCTGGCCGGCGACCAGCCCGCGTTCGGCGAGGCCGGCGGCCAGTCGGTCGGCCTGTTGGTCCAGCTCGGCGTAGCTCCAGCGTCGATTGCCGTCCACCAAGGCTTCCTGTTGCGGCGTGCGCTGGGCTTGTTCGCGCAGCAGTTGGCCCAGGGGCACGCCTTGCCAATAGCCTTGCTCGCGGTAGCGGCGGATAAAGTCTTCGGGCCAGTCAGTGCAGCCATCAAGCATGGAAATCTCCTTGGGCAGTCGGGCAACCCAGCAACTGGGCGCCGTGCAGGGTCAGCGGTTGCGTCAGGCCGGCGATTTGCACCGCCTGTACGCCGGTAAACTCAGCCGGATGCAGGTGCAACATCGGGTCGTCGCCCGCCAGCAGGTCGAGGGCGGTGCGGTCGGCAGGGCTGACCCCCAGGCGAATCGCCGCCAGCCCGGTGGCGCCGTTGGGGTGGATCAGTCGCTCCGGATGTTGAGAAGGCGTGTAGGGCGTGACCAGGAACGGCAGGCGCGCATGGCGCGGGTAGACGAAACGAAAGCGCGTCTGGCTGCCGTCCGCACAGGTGCGCTGCCACTTCACAACCCGGCCCATGGCCACGCCGCAGGCCGCCAGATCCTTGAGGCGCGGCGCCAGCAGTTGCTCATCGCACAGCAAGGCCAGGTCGCAGAAGCCTTCGCCGTGGGCGGCCCAACGCAACATGCGCTGCCCGGCACCTCGGCCGGCCAGGCAGTCGATGGGCCACTTGAACAGCCAGGCGTGGCGAGGCGTAGTGAGCAACTCAATGATCGGCCCATGGCTGAACCAGATATGCGCGTGTTGGGCACGGGCCTCGGCAGTGGCGTAGGTGACCTCGAACCCGGCGGCGCGAAAGTTCGCCACGGCCTGGTGCAGGTCGCGCACCCACAGCAGCACATGGCTGCAGGACGAGCGGGATTGGGTAGTGTTCACAAGGGCAGGGCTCCCAACAGTTGCGCGCCAGGGTCAGCGCGAGGGGGTTGCACAGCGTCGGCGCAGCGGTGCAGCTCGGCCAGCGGCAATGCCCGGGGAATCGGCGGTTCAATTAATTCGGGCATCCCGATCAGGCTGTTCATCTCGCGCCAGGCCATCGACACCTCGGTGGCCCACAGGCCGCTGCGCAGGCGTCGCGCCGGCTCGTCGATGTCGTCGCACAGCGCGTCGAGGGCGAGGCTGACCGCGTCGGGCCAGAGGTCGCTGAACACCTGGTGATAGCTGGCGGGTATCTGCGGGTCGAGCACCACCATGCTCGGCCCGGCCAGCCGCTCGCTGCCTTCACCTGCCATGATCAGGCGGTCGGTGTCGTCCCGTGGCGCATGCAGGCGCGGGTTCCATAGCACCGGGCCGTGGGTATCGCACAGGCTCAGCACGCCGCCTTCACAGCCGACTTCAAGGCGATGCAGCAGGAACGAGTGGTTGTCGGGGTCCTGGGGATGCACCTGGTTTTGCACGCGCAGGCTGATCGGCACGCCATTGAAGCTGGCGTTCAATCGTGTGAAGGGCTGCGCACCGACGCTGGCCGCCGGCGCCGCAAATGCCCAGGGCCGTAAACCACCGGCCAGGCGCCCGAGAATATCCAGCAAGGGGTAGGCCACCTGGCTGTTACAGGCCGCGTCGATATAGGCCAGCCCTTGTTGCTCGCGCAGGTAGGCGGCCACCGCCAGAAAGCGGCGGATCGCAAGGATATTCGGGTACAGCGTATTCACCGCGTAGGCCGCCTGGCCCTGGCGCGCCGCCTGCATGCACGCGGCGATTTCACGGTGGTGCACCGGGTGTTCCTGCAACACGTGGATGCCACAGCGCAACAGCTGCTGGGCCAGTTCGCTGCCGGCGCCTCCGGTGGCGCCGGAGCGAACCACCACGCAGGCGATATCCACCGTGTTGGGCACCTGCTCGACCGCTTCGAATAGCGGTACGCCGTAGTGGTCGGCGCAGGCTTGGGAGTAGGCATTGCCCCGCGACAGGATGCCCACCAGTTCATAGCGCTCATGGGCACGGGCCAGGGCTTGCAGGTAGATGCGACCGAACGCGGTGCCGGCGACGATCACGCGTTTACGTGCGCCCCTCATGACCAGGTCACCGGCAGGCAGTGGGCGCCGCGAAAGAACGTCGCGGTTTTCCACTGCACCTCGCCACAGCGTTGCAGGTTGGGCAGGCGTTCCACCAGCGCCTGCAAGGCCTCCTGCAATTCCACCCGCGCCAGGGCCGAGCCGATACAGTGATGCAGGCCATGGCCGAAGCCGAAATGGCCGGCGGCATCGCGTTGCAGGTCGAGGGTCTGCGGCTCTGCAAAGCGCGCCGGGTCATGGTTGGCTGCGCCAATCGAGGCGAATACTGCCTCGCCCTGGCGTACCAAAGTCTCACCCACCTGAATGTCTTCAAGGGCGTAATGCACAAACATTGCCGCCGATGCCAACGGGATATAGCGCAGCAGCTCTTCCACCGCCTGGGGGATCTGTTCGGGATGGCCCTTGAGCTGTTGCCACTGCGCAGGATTGTCCAGCAGCACCTGGATGAAGTTGGGGATCTGCGAGGCGCTGCCTTCGTAGCCGGCGACAAGAATGGCGATGCACAACAGCAGCAGTTGGTCTTCGCTCAGGCGCTCGCCTTGTTCATCGGCCTGGGCCAGGGCGGTCATGAAATCGTCCTGTGGCTGGCGACGGCGCTCGGCGACCAGGCCCTTGATATACGCCGCGAGTTCGCCCAGGTGTTGCTGGGTCAGGGCGGCGTCTTCGGGGCGGGTCGACAGCAGCGAGTCATTCCACAGCTTGAAGCGTTCGCGGTCTTGCAGCGGCACGCCGAGCAGTTCGCAGATCAACCCCAGGGGCAGCGGCAAGGCATAGTCATTGACCAGGTCCGCTGGCGGGCCGGCAGCGAGCATGCGGTCGATCAATTCATGGGCGTAGGCCCGGGCATGGGGGCGCAAGGCTTCGACGCGGCGCCGGGTAAACGCCTGGGCGGCGCGGGAGCGGATACGTGTGAGTTGCGGCGGGTCCATCATCACAATGCCTCCGGCAATCCGCGGGAACGCCCGTGGAGCGTCGTCGCGGCGGAACGCTTCGCTGCGGCTGAAACGCCGGTCACCCAGCACCCGGCGTACATCGTCGTAACGGGTGGCGAGCCAGGCGGGCGCGCCGATGGGCATCTGGATGCGCAACAGGCCTGGCGCCTGCTGGGCATGGCGGTATGGCTCAGCCAGCTCCAGGTCGGTGAAGGCGTTGAAGGGGTAGGCCAGCGGGGTCATGGCAAGTCCTTGGCGGTAGGCAGGTCGGGCAAATGGTCGAGCAGTTCAAGCTGCAGGTCGGGGTGTTCCAGGTGGGCGTCCAAGGCAGTACGGCTCAGGCGCTGGCTCGGTACCTGGGCGACGAACACCCGATGGCCCAGGCGCGCCAATGGGTGATCGGCAGCGGGCAGGCTGCGATTGCCCTGGAAGCCGGCGCGGGCCAGGGCGGTCTGCCACTGCTCGAGGTTGAGGAAGGTGCTGCGGCCCAGCGCACGCTCGTCACTGGCCTGGTTGAGCATGAAGGCCTGGGACGCCATGACCCAGAATTCCTCCTGGGTCGGCTCGCTGAACACCAGCCAGCCGCCCGGCTTGAGCAAGGCCAGCAGGGTGGACAGCGAACGCTGGGTGTCGCGGGCGGCGTTGAGCACGCCACCGGCGACGATCAGGTCCCAGTTTTGGGTGGTATACCCCTGGGCTACGGCGGGGCGGTCGATATCGAACACACCGTGGCGCACCCACGGCCAGACGCGCAGGCGCTCGGCGGCCTGTTCACTGAAGTAGCGCGACACGTCGGTGCACAGGTAGTCCACCGTTATATTCGCCAGGGCCGGCAACACCGCCTGGGTGGTGGAGCCGGTACCAGCCCCCACCTCCAGCACGCGCAAAGGTTCAGTGGATTGGCGTGCTGCCCAGGCGCCAATCCAGTGGGCCACGGCGCGATGCTGGTACTGCGCCGCGAGGCTTTCGCGGTACAACGCCGCCGCGCGTTCGGTGCGGCCTTCGGGAAACAGCAGGTGCACCGCGGCGCAGTCACCGCGCATCAGCGCTGGTAGCTGGCGGGCATTGTCCCGCGCATAGTCGAGGGTGGCGCGGCCGCCAGTGTTGTGTTCCCAGTCCAGGCTCAGTCGGGCCCAGATAGCGTCCAGGTTGGCATCGCTCCAGGCGTTGGGGTCGAGGCTGGGATGCAGGTGGTCGCCTTGGCGGCGCAGCAGCTCCTCGGCCTGCAACACGTCCAGCCAGCGTGCGATCAAAGGCCGGTGGCCAGGGGCGATACCGGCGTTGGCGAGGCTTTGCGCCACATCGTTAAGGGGCGCCGGCAGCAGGCCGCATTGCTCAAGGCCGTGGAGCATCGACAGCAACGCGGCATGACTCAAGCGTTGGTTCAACTCCACGGCGTCGTGCAGTTGCGTGGCGCTGAACTGCTGATCGACGGCGGCCCCGGTCGCGTCCAGATGATCGTCCACCGCTGCCGGTGCGCAAGGCTGGGGCACGGCGAACAGAGTCTGGCCATGCAGCGCGACGGCGCTGACCTCAGGATGCCCCAAGGCCCGCTCACACCAGCGCTGGTGCTCACGCTTGACACTGGTCAACTCGCGTCCGTCATTGGTAAAACCCTGCACGCGGCAATCGAGTTGCGCCGCGGCGCGTTCTGCCAGTTGCCAGTCGCTTGGGCGCGGGCTGACGAACAGCACCTGTTCCAGGTGGCTCAGGTCACTCAAGGCCAGGCCGGGAAAATCCAGCAGGCGTTCCAGTTGTTCGGCGCCCATCACCACCACCGCCGGGCGCTGGCGTTCGAGCACCGCCAGCAACCGGGCCGGGGCCTGTTGATGCACGCCCAGGTCGGTAAAGGCCGGTAGATGCCAAGGAAAGGCAGCGGGTAGGTCGATCAGCAAGGTGTCGACATTCATGTTGAAACTCCTCTGGCATGGAACAAGCGTTGCCCCGCGACGGCGAGCGGTTCCGCCGCGGCGGGCCATACCTCGAGCAACTCAAAGCCGGCCGCCTGCAAGGCCAGGTGCCAGGCGTCGGGTGCCATGAAGGCTTCATCGCTGGCGCGCAACGGTGCATCGGCGGGGGGCGACAACAACAGGTGCATGAAGGTCAGCATCGCCGGGTTGTCGGCGATGGATTCACTGAACAGCAAGGTGCCGCCATCGACCAGGCTGCTGCGGATCTGCCCCAGGCAATCGGGCAGGTTGCGGGCGTTGTGCAGCACATTGCCGGCGATCACCAGGTCCTGGCTGTGGGGCGCGATACCCTGGTCGCTGAAGCTGCGATCAAGGTCGAGCAGGCCGAATTGCATCCCCGGTTCGAGGCGAAACTGACGCTGCGCCGCGCCGGTAAACAGCGAGCTGATATCAGTGAAGCGATAGTCCTTTTCACGCGCTTGCAGCGCCGCCAGCACCGCGTCGGTGGTGCAGCCGGCGCCGCCGCCCAGTTCCAGTACCCGCAACGTTCCACCAGCGGCGCTGACTTGCTGCGCCCGTTTGGCCAGGGCGTGATTGATCGCCGCAGTGAAAGGGTTGTGCTGGTAGGCGCCGAGCGCCTTCACCGGGTCGCTGCCGAGCATCAGCAAGTGGGTGAGGGTGAATTGATCGCGCAGCAGCTCGGGCAGGCACTCGATGACTTGGGTGTGCAGGCGCGCCATAGTGGCCGGGAAGCCCAACTCGGCATACAGGCGCGGCAGTTCACCTACCCGCGGATCGAGGGGTGTTGCTTGCCAACCCAGCTGTTCACCGTCTTCGCGCAGCATGCCCGCACGGGTCAATGCCGCCAGCCAACGCCGCACCACCCAGGCATGCCGCGCAGCCGTGCCCAGCGCTGCGTTGATCTGTTCGGCGCTGTGCCAGGCTTGCAACGGCAACGCCTGGGTGTGCAGCAGCACCTGGGCCATCACGCCCAGGCTGACATGTTCCAACTCGTTCAGGGCGGTGTTCATAGGCAACCTTCTTCGGCGGCATGCAGTTGATCGAGCGGGCTGTGCAGCAGGTTCAGGGCGCGGATCGCCGAGGTGCGCAGCAGGCGTTCAAGGCTGGCGGCGGGGGGCAGGGCCTCGGCGGCTGCATGGCAGCCGGACCGGATCTCGCCCTCCACCACGCTGATCACCGTGGCGGCGGCCATGGCACCGGTCAGCGCCGCATTGCCGGCGCCGCTGAGCACCAGGCTGCGGGTCAGGGCCTGCTCGTGGTACACGCCATCGAGTTGCAGCAGCAGGGTGACAAAAGGCGCTTGCCCGCTCAGATCCAGGCGACTGGCCTCGCACAAACGCTGCACGGCGTCGGCCCGTGGCAGGCCGTGGGCCTGGTCGAGGGCCTTGAGCACGTAGCCATCGGTGATCACGTTGAACCACTGGCCGACCTCCAGGTTCAGGTCTATGGCCAGGCGTTCGCCCTCGAGGTTCAGGTAGGGCAACAGGTGGACCTGGCCGGGGAAGCACGGCACCGACACCTGACGCTGACGCCGCAGTGCACGGCTGCAGCGGCCGTTGTGCCAGGCCGCCAGCGGTTCGCTGCTGCCGTCCACCGCGCCTTGCAAAAAGTCGTCGGCAGCCACGGCGGTGAAGTGATCGCGCAAGCCGAAATAGCTGGTCAGGCTGCGCACCTGGGTGAATGCCTGCTCGGCCAGCCAGCGCGGCAGCAGGCCAGTGAGCCCGGGTTGCAGGCCGGCACCCAGCACCGCGCAGCGGCCACGCCATTGGGCCGGGTCGAGGTGCATGTGGCCGGCGGCATCGACGTAATGAGCATCGGCCTGCAACGCGGCGTGTGCGGCACGCGCCTCTACGCGCCAGGACGGGCCGGCGCAGTTGAGCAGCACATCGCAACCACGGGCGAACGCGGCCAAGGCCCTGGCGTCGGTGAAGTCCGCCGCGACCCATTGCAAGCGTGCCTGGGGCCATTGTTGCTGGAGCACTTGCACACAGTGCGCACCCTTGACGGCATCGCGCCCGCCCAGGCGCAGCTCATTGACTCCCAGCGTCAACAACGCCTGGGCGCTGGCCAGCCCCACGTCGCCGCTGGCGCCCAACACCCCGATCAGCATGGCTGGGCCTCGGCGTTCAGGCGCCAGCCACCGGCGCGCTGGCGGTCATGCCAGAACCCGGCGTAGCGACCGTTGCGGGCCAGCAACTGCGCATGGGTGCCGGACTCCACCAGGCAACCTTCATCCAGCACCAGGATCTGGTCGGCGGCCATGATGGTCGGCAGGCGATGGGCAATCACCAGCACCGTGGAGCTTTGCATCAGGCTGCGGATCGCTGCTTGTACGAAGGCTTCGTTGTGCGGGTCCAGCGCCGCCGTGGCTTCATCCAGCAATACGATGGGCGCCCGCTTGAGCAGGGCCCGGGCCAGGGATACGCGCTGGCGTTCGCCCCCGGACAGCGCCGCGCCGCCTTCGCCCACTGGCGTGTTCCAGCCCTGGGGCAGGCGTGCGACGATTTCATCCACGCCGGCCAGCCGTGCGGCTTCGGCGACTTGTTCGGCACTGGCGTCCGGGCTGCCGACGCGAATGTTGGCCTCAAGGCTGTCGTCGAACAGGTACACGTCCTGCATCACCAGGGACAATTGCGCCATCAGCGCGGCATTGGACAGCTCGCGCACGTCCACGCCGCCGACCTTGACGCTGCCCTCGCTGGCATCGAAAAAACGCATCAGCAGGCGCGTGACGGTGGTCTTGCCCGAGCCCGAGGCGCCGACAATCGCGGTCATGGAATGGGCCGGGGCGTTGAACGTCAGGCGGTGCAGCACCTTGGGCCCGCTGGGGTAAGCGAAGCTGACCTGGTCAAAGGCCAGGCTGCCGGGCGCCGTCAGCGCTTGGCTCACCGCCGGCTCCGGCAACGACGGCTCGCGCAGGATGCTCACCAGTTGGTCGAGGTCGTTACCGGCCATACGCAACAGGCCGCTGCGCGCCGCCGCTTCGGCCAGTGGCCCGACAAAGCGCGCTGCCAGAGCCAGCAGGGCGACCAACTGGATGGCGTCGACGTCGCCGTGGGCGGCCAGGGCAATGCCTACGCCCACCAGTAGTGCAAACGCCAACTGCACGGTCAACCCACCGGCCAGCAATTTCGGAAAGGTCTGGGACAGCATCGAGCCGCCCGCGTGTTTCTGCGCCAGGTTGGCGGCCTGCAACGGCGCGTACCCGTCCTGGGTGCGACCAAAGGCGCGCAGCACCTGCTGGTAGCGGGCGAATTCCACCACGCGGTTGCCGGCCAGGGTCGCGGCGGCTTCCACCCGTGCGTCGTTGCTGCCGATGGCCGCCGCCGACCAGTGATGGGTGAAGTAGATCAGCGGCGCACACAGCACGGCCGTCAGGCCCAGGCGCCAGTCGAACACGAACAGGCTCAGCGCCACCGTGGCCGGCACCACCACGCCGGACACCACCGGCCCCAGGTAATGGGCAAACAAGCCGGTGACCATCAGGGTGCCGCTGGTGGCACTGCGCGACAGGCGCCCGACCTTCTCCGAATTGAACCAACCCAAAGGCAAGGTCACCAGGTGCTGGCCGAGGCGATCATGCAGGGTGGTCAACACCACCAGGGCCAGGGCAAACCCCTTCATGGCCTGCTGGTAGTGGGCAATGCAGGTCAGCACCGCCATCGCCGCCAGGCCCGCCAGCCAATGAAAGGCGCTGTGCAGGTCGCCGGCAAACAGCGCGTGCAGGATCGGCACCAAAAACGCCACGGCCACGCCTTGCAGTACGGCACTGGTCACCAGCCAGGCGAGGTAGCGGTACAGGCGTGCGGCATGGGCCGGGCCCAATAAAGTCACGAGGCTGCGGATCACAAGGACATCTCCAGGTCGGGGGCGGTGGTTTCGGTGCCGGCGCGCCACAGCCGGGCATAGGCGCCGTTGGCCTGCAGCAACTGGTCATGGCGGCCGCTTTCGAGGACGCGGCCCTGGTCGAGCACGACGATCTGGTCGACGCCGCAGATGCTCGCCAGGCGGTGCGCGATCACCAGCACCGTGCGACCGCGGGCCAGGGCAGACAGCGCGTCCTGGATCAAGGCTTCGGACTCGGGGTCGGCGTGGGAGGTGGCTTCATCGAGGATCAGCACCGGCGTATCGGCCAACAGCGTGCGGGCGATGGACAGGCGTTGGGCTTCACCGCCGGAGAAAATCGCGTCTTCGCCAACCACCGATTGATAGCCCCGGGGCAGGGCCTGGATGCGTTGGTGAATCTGCGCCGAACGGGCGGCGGCCTCGACCTCGGCATCGCTGGCCTCAGGGCGGCCCAGACGCAGGTTGTCTGCCACCGTGCCGTGCACCAGTTGCGCGTCCTGCAACACAAAACCCACGTGCTGATACAGCTGGCGCGGGTCGATCTCGCGCACATCCACACCGCCCACGCAGACCCGCCCGGCGCTGACGTCGTGAAAGCGCGGCACCAGCTTGGCCAGGGTCGACTTGCCCGCGCCGGAGGCACCCACCAGCGCGGTGACGCTGCCGGCCGGGCAGTGCAGGTCGACACCATTGAGGATCATATGCGCGGGGTCATAGCCGAACTGCACCTGTTCAAAGCGGATGTCGCTGCCCTGGGGCGGTACGCAGACCTTGGGCGTCGGCAGCTCCTCGACGCCCAGCAGCGCTTCGATGCGCTCGGCCGCAGCGAGAGCGGTGCGTTGCGCGGTCAGGCTCTGGTTGATCACCAGCAGCGACTGCGGGATCACCACCGCCACCAGGGTTTCGGCGAACAACTGCAATGGCGTGATCCAGCCCTGGGCCAGCAACAAGCTGCCCACGCTCAGGCTGACCAGCAGGATCACCGGCACACTCAAGGCCATCGACGAGAAGGCTTCCAGGCGCAGCAGTGGCTTGACCCAGCCGGCGTACTGGGTGCTGAACTGGTTGACCGCCTGCTGATAACTGCGATGGGCCTGGCCGACCTGCCCGAATGCCTTGACCACGGCAATGCCGTGGACAAACTCGACAATCGCCGCGCTGACCCGGGTCATGCTCTTGTCGAGCAACTGCATCTTGGCGCCGAAGCCGCTCATCATCAGGCTGTAGGCTAGCGCGTAGATCGGCAGGGTCAGCACCGCCAGCAGTGCCAGGCGCCAGTTCAACGTCGCCAGCCAGATCAATCCCGCCAAGGGTGTGACAATCGCCGCCGTCACTTCCACGGCGTGATGCGCAACCAGATGGTGCAGGTCTTCGAGGTCGTCCTGTACCACCTTGCGCACGGCGCCGGAAGTGGTGTCGGTGTACCAGCCCAGGGGCACGCGCCCCAGCTTGCGCACCATGGCCTCGCGCAGGCTCGATTGCAGGCGGTGGTCGGCCAGGTGGGTCAGCCACAGCGCGGCGCCGCTGGCCATCCAGCCCAGGCTCAGGGCTACCACCATCAGCGCTGCCCACTGCCACAGGGTGGCGCTGTCGGCGTTGCCGGCGAGCAGCAGGCGGCCAAGTTCAGTGAGGCCGATAAAGGGCACCAGGTTGACCAGCGCGCCGACTGCGGCAAACACCACGCCGAGGCGGATCAAGCGGTTGACCGGGCGTTTCAGGGTATCCAGGGCGGTGCTCATGAGTTTTTCCGAAGGGCCTCAAGCAGGTGCGCAGTAACGATGTGCACGTGGGGTGGTTCGATCACGCTGAAGTGGTTGCCGGGCACGTCGATCAAGTTGAATTGGCCCAGGCACGCGTCTTCCCAGAACGGTGCCGCCAGATGGCCGACACCGCCGGTGATGCCGAACGATTGCTGCTCCAGACAGCGCAGGTAGGTCATGTTGCCGAGGAACGGCGGCGGGTCGAACCGCGCCGCACGCATGCTGTGGCGACACACACGAAACAGCGTCGGCACCAGCTCGGGGCCGATCGGCACCCCGGCCTGCCCAGACGCCAGGCGGGCGTACTCGGCCAGGCGCTCTTCCTGGCTGCGCGCCGATTGTTGCCGGACCGCCAGCGCCAGTGCTTCCAGGCCCGGGTCGCCGCCCAGGGCAGCCATGGCCCCGGCGGGCACGCGCCGGTTGTCGCGGGCCATCAGCAGGTCGATGGCGCGGTACACGTCGTAGTCTTCGATATGGGCGCCGAACACGGTCTTGACCGGGTCGAGATTGAGGTTGGGCACGAAGATCGCCTCATAGGCCAGCTCTTCGTCGGTGTCGATAAACATCGGGATGCTGTCGATCAGGCTCAGGTCCACCACCTCCATACCGCGTTCCAGCAGGCGCCGGGCGACTTCGGTGGCGAGCAGGCCGCCAAGGCAGTAGCCGATCAGCTGGAAGCGCTGATGGCCGTCGGCGATCAAGCGTTCGGCGTAGTCCTGGGCCACGCTTTCGATCAGGCGCTTGGGTTCCAGGGCCAGGTACTGCGCGGTGTCGGCCACCGCAAAACCGATCACCGGCCCGGCCTGCTGGGCGGCGAGCGCACGGCCCAGGTGCTGGAAATAATCCAGGGTGCCCAGGGCGGCATGGAACATCACTCGCACCGGGCCGACCTCGCCACCGCCGAACGGCACTACCAGGGCGTTGCTGTGGGTGGCGCGCTGCGACTGGTCAGGCGCTGCGGCGGTGGGGGGGCTTTCATCGTGGTTGAGCAGGCGCGCCAGGGCGCTGACAGTCGGCTCGTTGAGCATCTGCCGCAGCAGGGTGTCGTAGCTCAGGCTGTGCGCCTGGGGCAGTTGTTCACGCAGCTGGCCGGCAACGCGGGCGAGGATCAGCGAATCGGCGCCTTTCTCGTAGAAATTGTCGTCGGCGCCGATCTGCGAAAGGCCCAGGGCTTCGGCCCACACCCTGCACAGCTCGGCGGTGAGCGGGTCACTGGGCACCGCTTCGTTACTGCCGGCCTGGGCATCGATGGTGGGGCGCCAGTTGGCCAGGGTCTTGCGGTCGACCTTGCCGTTGGCGGTCAGGGGCAGACGGTCGAGCACTTGCAGGTGCGCCGGCAGCATGTAGTCCGGCAGGCGTTGCGCCAGGGCCCGGCGCAGGCTGTCGACGCTCAAGCGCTGCAGCCCGGCCTTGAAGCGTGCGGCGAACACCTGCATGCCGAGGGCGGCCAGCGGGTGGTCGGCGTGGGGCAGGGCCGGCAGGCATTCGCCGCCGAATGCCTGGACCCGTGCCTGCCAGATATCCGCAGCGCGCAAACCGCTGCGGCCCACGTCGTGGTCGTCGCCCGCCGGGGTCATCATAAAGCCTTGGGTCAGCAGGATCGGCGGCCATTCGCCGGTCGGTTCGCTGAACACCAGCCAGCCACCGGGGCTGAGCAATTCGGTGATCTGGCCGAGGGCGTTGTCGATGTCCTTGACGCTGTTGAGCATGCCCGCGCACAGCACGATATCCACGCTGTTGCTGGCCAGGCCCTGGGGGCGGATATCCTGGTCAATGTCCAGCACGCCGTAGCGCACCCAGGCGTGATCAGCAAAGCGCTGCTTGGCCGCCGGCAGGAAAAACGCGGTCATGTCAGTGAACAGGTAATCCACGTTCAGGCCATCGAGCAGGCTGATCACCGGCGCGCTGGTGGCCCCGGTGCCCGCACCGATTTCAAGGATGTGCAGCGGGCCATCGCCGTCATGGTGGATGGCAAGCCGGTTGATCAGCGCGGCGATGCTGTGGTTGTTGTAGCGCGATACCGCATCCCCGCCATACAGCTGCAACGCCAGATCTTGCTGGCCCTGGGGGAACAACAGATCGAACGGGTTGACCTCGCCGCGCAGCAGTTGCGGCAGTTGCGCTACATGGCTGAGCTGGTAGTCGAGCAGCGCCTGGCTGCACAGCCCGCATGCCACCGCCTGTTCCACCCGGCCCCAGGCCAGCGCCGGGGTTGGCTCGCCATGCAGCAGGCGATAGCGGGATTGTTCGCGCTGCAACAGGCCCGCGTCACACAAGGCCAGCAACCAACGCCGCACCAACCAGTGATGGCGCGGTTGCACCTGCAAGGCACTGAGGATGGCAGCTGCATCCGGCTCGGCCAGCGCGCCGCTGAACAACTGGGCCTTGAGCATGACATCCAGCATCGAACTCAACGCGGCGGCGTTGAGGTCAGCCTGATAGTCGCGTACCTGCTGCGCGTCAAAGTTGCCGACCTGGCTGTCGGCATAACGCTGCACCGCCGTCAGCAATGGTGTGCCCGGCAGCGGCTCGGGTTCAACACGCGCCG
The DNA here is from genome assembly GCA_029852875.1 of Mythimna loreyi. NCBI lineage: Eukaryota > Metazoa > Arthropoda > Insecta > Lepidoptera > Noctuidae > Mythimna > Mythimna loreyi. The sequence goes on from JARGEH010000033.1 coordinate 102,358, forward strand.
CCGTGACGAAGGCCAGCAGCTCGCCGCTGAGCAGGCTGACGGCGCTGTCCACGCCTGGGGTGGCGAGCAGTGCGGCGTCGATTTCCCCCAGCTCCACGCGGTGCCCACGGATCTTGACCTGGCCGTCGTCACGGCCGAGAAACTCCAGCTCACCCCCCGGCAGGTAGCGGCCACGGTCACCGGTGCGATACAGGCGCTGGCCGTCGAGCGGGTGAGCGAAGAAGCGCGCCTCACTCAACGCCGGGTCGCCGAGGTAACCCTGGGCCAGGCCGACCCCGGTGATGTACAGGTCGCCCGGCACCCAGGTCGGCGCATCGCGCCACTGGCTGTCCAGCACGCGCAAGCCCTGGTTGGCCAGCGGCAGGCCGTAGGGAATGCTACGCCATGCCGGTTCAATCGCGCCGATGGGGTGCAGGTTCGACCAGATCGAGGCTTCGGTGGCACCGCCCAGGGCCACCAGGGCCAGGCCCGGCAGCAGCGCTTGCAGTTGCGGCGGCAGGTTCAGCGGTATCCAGTCACCCGACAACAGCGCCAGGCGCAGGCTGTCCAGGGGCCGTGGCTCGGCCTGCAGGTAGTGGGCCAGCATGTGCAACTGCGCCGGCACCGAGTTCCACAGCGTGACCTGATGGCGCTGTATCAGCTCGGCCCAGTGCGACGGGTCGGCGCCCCTTGCCGGGTCCGGCAGCACCAGGGTGCCGCCCACGGCGAGGGGGCCGAACAGGTCATACACCGATAAGTCGAAACTCAATTGCGCCAGGCCCAGCACGCGGTCAGCGGCGTTGACCGCAAAGCGCCGGTTGATGTCCTGTACGGTATTGAGGGCGGCGCGGTGGCTGATCATCACGCCTTTGGGCTCGCCGGTGGAGCCGGAGGTGTAGATCACATAGGCGAGGTCGTCGGGGCCGGCGTCCTGTGCCGGCAAGTCCGGCGTGGCGGCTGCCAGTTGGTCCACCGCATGCCAGTGCACACCGTCGGGTAACGGCGTGTCGGGCAGGGCCTGGGAGTGGCCGAGCACATGCCGCACCTTGGCACTGTGCAGTACGCGGTCGCGGCGGGCGGCCGGGGCGTTGCTGTCCAGCGGCAGGTAGGCGGCGCCGGCCAGCAGCACGCCGTAGGCCGCCACCACTTGGTCGCGGCCCTTGGGCATCAGGATCGCCACCGGTTCCTGGGCGCGGCAACCGGCGGCGCCCAGGGCTGCGGCGACTGCCAGGGCACGCTCCATCAGGGCGGCGTAGGTCAGGCTGCCGTGGGCGTCGACCACCGCCAGGGCCTGTGGCCGTTCCCAGGCCATGGCCAACAGGCCGTCATGCAGGCGGCCGGTGGGCAGCGGCGCGGCGGTGGCGTTGGCGGCCAGGCGTTCACGCTGTTGCCAGGCCGGTAGCGGCACTTGCATGGGCGCGTCCCAGGTGGCCGGGTCGAAGGCCAGCAAGCGCAATTGGGCAACGAATGCCTGCTGCATGTCCTCGACCAAACCGTCAGGGAACACGCCTTGGCGCACGTCCCAGTGGATGTGCAAGCCGTTCGCGTCGTCCATCACCTGGCAGTCAAGGGTCACCTGCGGGGTCTGGGTAATGCCGTAGCCGATCCGGCGCTGGCTGGCGGCCTGCGGTTCAATCGCCAGGCCTATGGCACTGGTGAACACCACCGGCATGGCGGCCGCCTCACGCCCGCGACGGCGGCCGATTTCGCGCATCACTTGAATGCCGGAAAACAGCCGGTGCTCCAGGTCGGCGAACAATTGGTTGCCCAGTTGCCGTGCCTGGGCAGTGAAATCTTGGTCCTGGGGATCATTGACCTGCAACAGGCTGACCGAGGTGAAATCCCCCACCAGCTGGTTGACGTGTGGGTGCAGCGGTAAACGGTTGAGCAGCGTGAGGTTGAGGCTGAAGGAAGGTTGCTGGCTCCAGCGTTGCAAGGTGCCGGCATAGGCGCTGAGCACCACGATGGAGGGAGTGAGGCCGAGGGCGCTGGCGGCTCTTTTCAGGGCGGCCCATGGCTGCGCATCGAGGTGCGCCGAGTGGCGTTGGAAGCGTGGCACTGTGGTGTCTTCGCCGCTCAGGGGCGCCGGCAGTTGCGGAGCCGGGGGCAGTTCATCGAGACGCGCCAGCCAGTAGTCACGGTCACGCTGATGGCGGCTGCCTTCGAGCAGGCCGCGTTCGGCCAGCAGGTAGTCGCGGAAGGTGATGTCCAGGTGCGGCAAGCTGGCCTGGGGATCGTGCAGCAACTGCTCCAGCTCATTGAACAGCAGTTGCGCGCTGGCCCAGTCGGCGATCAACGAGTCCATGGAAAAGTGCAGGGTGTCGCCGCTGTCGCTGCGGCTCAGGCGCAATTCGAACAGCGGCCAGGTCTCGGTGGGGTAGAGCTTCTGCTCCATGGCCTGGCGAATCTGTTGTACGGCATGCTGGTGCTGCTCGCCAGTGGCGCCGCGCAAGTCCGCGACAGTCAGCGGGTAATGGGCGACGTCGGCCAGCACGCGTTGGGAGCCTTCGCTGGCAATCACCGCGCGCAACATGTCGTGGCGGGCGATCAGGCGGTTCCACGCCTGTTCCACCTGCTGCGGGTCGAGGCTCGGCCAGCTCAGTTCGAGGTAACCGTGGCACGCCACATTACCGTAGCCGAACGACGACTGGCGGCCGAGCAGGTAGGCATTCTGCACATCGGTGAGCGGGAAAGGTGCGTGACGTTGCAAGGGGGCGGCCACCACCTCGGGCCGCTCCTGGGTTTGCAGCAGGTGCAGGATCTGCTGCTTGTGCTCGCGCAATTGCGCCAGGCGTTCGGCGTCGAGCAGACCCTGGGGCGCACGGAATTTGAGTTGGCCATCCTGGGGCCAGAGTTCGACGCCCAGGGACTTGAGTTCGCTTAACAGTTTGGCGGCGGGCATGGGGACAGCTCCTGGGATAAGGGGAGGTTGTGCGGGCATCAGATGACGCCCTCTTCAATGGGGTGCGGGGCGGGCTGGCGCTCGAGGGTTTGCGCCACTTCGAGCAGGCTGGCGGCGCCGAACAACTGGCCCATGGGCAGTTCCACGCCGATGCGGCTGCGCAGCATTTCGAGAAAACGTGTGGCCAGCAGGCTGTCGCCGCCGAGGCGGAAGAAGTTGTCGTGGCGCGACACGCAGGACACGTTGAGCAACTGCTGCCACAGCTCGGCGACCAGCTGTTCAGTGGTGCTCAACGGCGTTTCATCCAGCGTGGGGCGTGAATGGGCAGCGGCGGCCAGCGGCGCGAGCAAGGCGCGGCGATCGACCTTGCCGTTGCTGCTCAAGGGCAGGCGATCGAGCACCAGGATCTGTTCCGGGCGCATATACGCGGGCAGGCACTGCTCCAGGTGCAGGGCCAGCACTTCGGCGCAGGTGCTGGCGGCGACGGCGGCGAGCAAGCGCTGGTCCGCGACCAACGCCACGGCCTGGTTCACACAGGGATGACGCGCAAGGGCCGCTTCGACTTCGCCCAGCTCGATGCGATGGCCGCGCAGCTTCACCTGGGTATCGGCGCGGCCGAGGAATTCCAGCAAACCGCCGGGGTGGTAGCGACCCAGGTCGCCGGTGCGGTACCAGCCGTCGACGAAGCGCTCGGCATTCAATTGCGGCGCATGGCGGTAGCCACGGGCGACGCCGGTGCCGCCGATCCACAACTCCCCCGTGACCCAGTCCGGACAGTCGCGGCCAAGGGCGTCCACCACGCGGTAAGCCTGGTTCGCCAGTGGCACACCATAGGGGATTGAACGCCAGCCTGGCAGCGGCTGCTGAACCTCGAAATGGTTGGACCAGATCGCCGCTTCGGTCGCGCCACCGAGGGCGATAAAGCGGCAGTCCGGGGCCTGTTGCCGCAGGCGTTGCGGCAGGTCGAGGCCGATCCAGTCGCCTGACAGCAGCGCCACCTTCAGTGCCAGGGGTTGCTGCTCCACCGCGTTGGCTTCGAGCAGCATGTCGAGCAACGCCGGCACGCTGTTCCACAGGCTTACGCCGTGATGTTGCAGGGCCTTGAGCCAGGCGCGGGCGTCGCGGCGCTGGTCTTCATCAATCAACACCAGGGCGCCGCCCACCGAGAGCAGGCCGAACAGGTCATACACCGACAGGTCGAAGTCCAGGGCCGACAGCGCCAGGCCACGGTCCGAGGCGTCGACGCCGTAGCCGCGGTTGATCTCGGCCACGGTGTTCATCGCGGCGCGATGGGTGATTTCCACGCCCTTGGGCTGGCCGGTGGAGCCCGAGGTATAGATCACATAGGCCAGTTGGTCGGTGCTCACGGGCAACGGCGCGAGCAGCGGTTCGACGCTTTGCGCCTGGGACGGCCTGAGGTGCTTGACCCCGGGCAGTTGCGGGTCGTGCTCAGTGAGGATCAGGCTGACGCCGGCCTGTTGCAGGATGCGCTGGCAACGCTGTAGCGGTTGGTCCACACCCACTGGCAGGTAGGCCGCGCCCGCTGCCAGCACCCCCAGCACACTGGCGATCTGTTGTGGTCCCTTGGCCAGGGACACTGCCACCAGATCCCCGGTTGTCACGCCCGCGTCCATCAGGCTGCGGGCGATGCGCAGCGCACGCTCGGCGAGTTCACCATAACTCAGGCGGCCATGCTCACCCCACAACAACGCCGGGCGTTGCGGGGCTTGCTGCGCGTGTTGGAAGAAGCCCTGGTGCAAGGTCGGGTCACCCGGTACGCCGGGGCCGGGGGCATTCAAGCGGGCGCGCAGTCGGGCCTGGGCCACCGGCAGCAGGTCCGGCGGGGCGCTGTCCCAGGGGTGTTCGGCGAGCCAGTGGAGGCTGCCCAGGTAGGCGTCGAACATCGCTTCGACGAGGCCGTCGGGGAACAGGCCGACCACCCGGTCCCAGTTCAGGGCGATGCCGCCGTCGGCTTCCACCACCTGATGGTCGAGCCACACTTGCGGGGTTTGGGTCAGGCCGAAGACCTGCCTGGCGAACGGGCCGTCCACCGGCGCGGCGGTGCCGTCCGGCACGCCCAGGGCGCTGGTGAATACCACCGGCATGCTCACCTGTTGTTCACCGCTGTCCCTCGCCAATTGGCGCAGCAAGCTCACCGAACCAATGCAGCGGTGCTCCAGGGCTTCGCCCAGATGCTGCTGGGTGCGCCGTGCTCGGTCGATCCAGCGTTCGCCTGCCACGGGCACATAACCGAGCAGGGTCAGGGAAGTGAAATCGCCCATGACCTGATCAATCTGCGGATGCACCGGGCGGCGGTCGAACAGCGTGAGGTTCAGGCTCAGGTCCGGGCGCGCACTCCAGCGGCCCAGGGTTTCGGCAAACGCACAGAGCAGCACTGCCGAAGCGGTCAGGCCATGCTGTTGGGCGTTGGCCAGGATCGCTTGCCACGCCCCCGCCTTGACCCGCCCTTGCAGGCGTTCGAAGCGTGGCCGGCCCAGGCTGGCAGGATCGGCCGCCAGGGGCAGTTGCGGGTGCGGCGGCAATTGGGGCAGACGTGCCTGCCAGAAACGTTGCGCGGCGAGCCGTTCGGCAGATTCCACGCCGGCCTGCAGCTGATAGTCGCGAAACGACAGTTCCAGCGGCGCCAGGGCCAGCGTCGGCTCGCGATACAGCGCGTCGAGTTCGGCGTAGAAACGCAGGATGCTCAGGGCGTCGAGGATCAGGTTGTCCAGGCTGATCGCCAGTCGCGTATGCCGGCCCTGGGTCACTGCCTGCACATCGAACAGCGGCCAGTGGGCAGGATCGAACACGCGGTGGGCACAGTGTTCGCGCAGGTCCTCGATGCAGGCGTAGCCTTGGCCGATCACGAAGGTCGGCACCACGGGGAGGATGCGCGCCTGGCCCGCTTGATCGAACACGGCGCGCAGCATTTCGTGGCGTTCGATCAGGCGCCCGAGTGCGTGTTGCAGGCGTGGCAGGTCGAGGTCCTCGACGTCGTATTCGCGGTAGAAGTGGCAACTCACACCGCCCAGCACCAGGCTTGGGTCGCGGCCCAGCCAGTAGGCCTGCTGCACCTCGGTGATGGGGAAGGGCGCATGGCGCTGGGCGAGGTCCGGCACCAGGGTGCGTGGTGGCTGGATATGGGCCTGTTGATGCAGGCCTTCGCAAAACTGCGCCAGCACCGGCTGGGCAAACACCCGGGCGATGCGTGCGCCGCCCAGGCCTTGCTCGGCCAGCAGGCGCACCAGGCGCGTGGCGCTCAGGGAGTCGCCACCCAAGGCGAAGAAGCTGTGCTCACGACAAACTTCACCACAGCCGAGCAACTGCTGCCAGGCGTGGGCAACCTGTTGCTCGATGGGGCCACAGGGCGGTGACAGCTGGTCCGGGGCGGCGCCGCTGTGTTCCGCCAGCCAGCCGTTGAGGACCTTGCGATCCACCTTGCCATTGGTCGTCAGAGGCCATTGCGCGCAGCCCAGGATCAGGCTGGGAATCATATAGGCCGGCAGATGCTCGGCCAGGCGCGGGAACGCCAGTGGGGTGGGTTGCGCTGGGCCATTCGCCAGGCGCACCACCGCCGCCAGGTGCTGGCCGGCGAGCAGCGCCACTGCCTGCTCGACGCCGGGGCAGGCCAGCAGCGCGTGTTCCACTTCACCGGCTTCGATACGGTAGCCGTGCAGCTTGAGTTGGAAGTCGGTCCGCCCAAGGAACTCCACCGTGCCGTCGGGGTGGTAGCGCGCACTGTCGCCGGTGCGGTACCAGCGCAGGCCCTGGTAGTGCACAAAGCGTTCGGCACTGCGCAGCGCATCGCCCCGGTAGCCCTCGGCCACCCCGGCACCGCCGATCCACAGTTCGCCGGCCACCCAGTCCGGGCAGTCATGGCCATGCGGGTCGACGACGCGCAGGCTGACGTTATCCAGTGGCTTGCCATAGGGCAGGCAATGCCAGTGCAGCGCCTGGCCGGGCACGACTTCGAACAGCGTTGAGTGAATCGCCGCTTCCGTTGCACCGCCCAGGGCCATGAAGCGGCAACCGGGGGCTTGGGCCCACAGGCGCGGCGCCAGCTGCGGCGCGACCTTGTCACCGCCGAGCAAGACGGCGCGCAAGGGCAGCGGCGCGTCGGCGCAGCCGAGCAGCATGTCGAGCAGCGCCGGCACGCAATTGAGCACGCTGGCGCGGTGCTGCACCGCCAGTTCGCGCCAGCGTGGCGCGTCGCGCTGGGCGTCGGGCTCGATCAGGATCACCGCCGCACCGCAGGCCAGCGGGGCAAACAGGTCGAACACCGACAGGTCGAATTCCAGCGCCGAGAGTGCCAGGACCCGATCATCGCGGTTGAGCTGCAAGCGTCGTTGCAGGTCCTCCAGGGTGTTGGCGGCGGCGAGATGGCTGATTTCCACGCCCTTGGGCTCACCGGTGGAGCCGGAGGTGTAAAGGATGTAGGCCAGGTCGCTGATTGCACCGGGGCAGGGTGCTTGCAATGGGCTAGCAGCGTCCGGCAACTGGGTGAGCAGCAAGCGCGCACCGGCGCCCTCGCAGATTTTGCGGCAACGTGCGGCAGGCTGGTCGACGCCGATGGGCAGGTAGGTGGCGCTGCACGCCAGGATGCCCAGCACAGCGATCACCTGCTCGGGGCCTTTGGGTAATTGCAGCGCCACCACGTCACCGCGCTTCACGCCTTGGCTTTCGAGATAGGCCGCGACGCCCAGTGCACGCTTGGCTAACTCGCCATAGGTGATGGCCTGATTGCCGTACAGCAATGCCGGCAGGGTCGGGGCCAACTGCGCTTGGGTGAAGAAACCTTCGTGCAGGCGCTCGACCGGCAACGCGGCGGGCTGGCCCTGGGCGGCACTGCGTACGCCAAGCTGACTGGCGGGAATCAGCGCCGGTACCGGCTGATCCCAGGCCGTGGCGTCATGGCACAGGCGCTGCAACAGGCCGGTGTAGGCGTCGAACAGCCCGTCCAGTACACCCTCGGCAAACAGCCCTTCACGGGCATCGAGGTTGACCAGGATGCCGCCGTCCAGTTCGGTGACCTGGGCGTCCAGCCACACCTGCGGGCCCTGGGAAATGATCCACGCCGGCTGGCCGAAACACTCCTGCACACCCTCGGCGAACAACTCCCCCAGGCCCAGGGCGCTGGTGTACACCACCGGCGCCAGCACTTGCTCACCGCGATGGCGCGACAGTTCGCGCAACACCTCGAGCCCGGAAAACGCGCTGTGGGCGGCATCACCATGGAAGCGACGTTGCAACGCTGTGGCTCGGGCGGCAAAGGAGCCGGACACACGGCCATCCCAGGCCAGCAGGATCGACGAGGTGAAGTCACCGACCAGGCGTTCGACATCGGCATGCAACGGCGTGCGGTTGAACAATGGCAGGTTGAGCAGTAGTTCGGGCGTCTCGCACCAGGCGCCGAGGGCCTCGCAAAACACCGCTGCCAGGGCCATGGCCGGGGTGAGGGCGTGCTCGCGGGCATGACGCTCGAACGCCTGGCGCAGGGACGGCGACAGCCAGTGGTGACGGCGGCGCACCTGGCCTTCATCGCCCTGCATCTTGATCGGCAGGCGTGGGGTACCCGGCAATGCGTCCAGGCGCTGCAACCAGTAGTCGCGGGCTTGGCGATGGCGCTCACGGTGCTCAGGACTGGCCTGCTCCTCGCGCAGGTCGGCCAGGTAGCGCGGGAAGCTGTAGTCCAGCGCGGGCAGGGGCTGTTGGCGGTACAACTGCACCAGATCACCGAGCAGCGTGCGCAGGCTCAGGGCGTCGGCGGCGAGCATGTCGAGGTTCAGGTGCAGGCGTGTGCCCTGGGGCAACAGCGATAGCTGGATGTCCAGCACCTGACCGTGTTCCACCGCCAACTGGCGATGGGACAACTCGGCGCGCAAGGCCTGCAGTTGCTGTTGCAGCTGTTCGGAATCGGCCTGGCGCAGGTCATGCACCTTCAGCCCCGGCCATGGGCTGTGGGGCAGGATCTGTTGGCGGCCATCGTCGAGAAACTGCGCCCGCAACATCGGATGGCGGGCCAGCAAGGTCTGCACCGCGGCTTCCAGGCGGCTTGGGTCAACGCCGTGGCCGTCGAATTCGTTATAGAAGTGCGCGGCCACACCGCCCAGGGCTTGGCCAGGGGCGCGGCCGATCCAGTAGGCGTGTTGCATGGGCGCCAGTTCGAAGGGCAGGCCGTCGTCCGCACTGTGGTTGGCGGGGGCCGGGGCGACGGGGGCGGTATCAAGCAGCGTCAGCCACGTGCACAGGCGTGGGTCGGCTACCAGCTCGGCGAAACGCGCGGCCAGGCCCTGGCGCCGCCATTGGCCGGCGAGGCGGATCAGGGTGACTGAATCCAGCCCCCATTCAATCAGGTTGGCCTCCAGGGGAATCTGTTCGGCGGGCTGCCCCAGGGCTTCGGACAGGGAACGGCGCAGCAGGGTTGCGGTTGAGGTGCTGGGAGTGGCCATGGCTCAACGTCTTCTCATCGCTAGGGCCCGGACCGGGGTTGGCCCAGGCGCTGGGGGCAGGTCATTGTGTGGAAGCAGATGCTAGTCATTCTCATTGTGGCGACTACCCGGATCGAATCGTTTTTGCCCCGTATCCGTTTGCCCGATGCGGATCAGGCCGCGGCGGTGGTGGGAGATAACGCCGGTCACTGAGCGGGATACGGTTGGAAAATGACTTGAATCGGGTAGAACCGCGTTGCCGGCCTTGACTACCGTCGCTCGCCGCCCTTTTGCAGGGCTCGTCCTTGATGGAGTTGTGGATGTCAGTCGATTCAGGTTTACAGGTGCGCGGCTTGTGCAAGCGCTACAACAATGGTGTCGAGGCGCTGCGCGGTGTGGACCTGAGCGTAGGGCCGGGCATGTATGGCTTGCTTGGCCCCAATGGCGCGGGCAAGAGCAGCCTGATGCGCACCCTGGCGACCTTGCAGCAACCGGACGCCGGCAGCATTCACCTGGATGGCGTGGATGTGTTGGCCGATGCCGAGCATCTGCGCCGTCGCCTGGGTTACCTGCCACAGCAACTGGGGGCGTACCCGGGGGTAAGTGCGCGGGATCTGCTCGATCGGTTTGCCTGGCTCAAGGGGCGTACCGACACCCGCCAGCGTCGTGAAGAAGTGGAGGGCCTGCTGGCCAAGGTCAACCTGCAAGACGCCGCGCACCGGGCGCTCGCCACGTATTCGGGGGGGCATGTTGCGTCGCTTCGGCATCGCCATGGCCCTGATCGGCTCGCCGCGCTTGCTGATTGTCGATGAGCCCACCGCGGGCCTTGACCCGGCCGAGCGCAACCGCTTTCACCGGGTGCTGGCGGATGTGGCGGCCGAGTCCATCGTGTTGCTGTCGACCCATATCGTCGAAGACGTCGAGAACCTGTGCAGCCGCCTGGCGGTACTGGCCGGTGGGCGGATTATTGTCGAAGGCCGCCCGGCGGATTTGCTCGGCGCTGAGCAGGGTCGCTTGTGGGAGGCCTCATTCAACCGTGGTGAACCGCTGCCCGCCGCCTTGCACGTAGCCGCCAACCCCGCCGGTAGCCGCGTGATCGTGCACGGCGAACGCCCGGCCGATCCGCGCTTCACCCCTCACGCGCCGCGCCTGGAAGATATCTATTACCTGGCGCTGGCCCAGGCTGGTGAGGCGCTCGAGGCATGAATACCTTTGCTCTGTTGATGCGCGAGGCCTGGGTGGAAGTCCGCGCCGGGCTGCGCAGCGGTATTCCGTTACTGGTGTCCCTGGGCCTGACCGGCTATTTGCTGATGTCCCTGGCCAATGCCGACTACGTGCAGAAAATGGGCGCCAGCGACATTGCGCGCAACGCGCCGAGCCTGATCTATCTTATGTCCTGCGGGTGCATGTTCTTTCTGTTTTTCGCCTGGGCCTGGGTGTTCGCGCAACCGGCTTTGCGCGACCGCAAGGCGCAGTTGGAAGAGGTGTTGCTGGCTTTACCGCTGTCGCTGCCCGCGCTGCTGTGGGGACGTTTTATCGGCGCGGCGCTGGTGGGCGGCTTGCTCGCCAGTTCGCTGATCGTCGGCTTCCTGGTCAGCCCGGTGCTGGGCTGGCTCGGCTGGGTGCCGGCCGCCAGTATCGGTGCGCCGATGTGGTCGGCCCTGGGGTTTGCCTGGGTCGCCTTGCTGTTGCCGGTCAGCACCGGCATCGGTGCGTTGTATTACCTGCTGGCGCTGCGCAGCCGTGGCCTGGCGGCGCCGTTCGGGTTGGCGACGGTGTTGATGCTGTTGTGGATGTTTGCCGTGGTGGTGCTCAAGGGCGGGCATATCAACCCGCTGCTGGCCGCCAGCCTGGACCCGTCATTGTTCACCTTTGCCCAGGCCCAGGTGGAAACTTGGAGCGCCGCGCAAAAGTCCCAATCGCTGCTGACCCTGACCCCGGGGTTCTGGCTTAACCGTGTGTTGTGGTGCGCAGTGCCGCTGCTGTTGCTGGCTGTCGTATTGGCCCGCACCACGCGCCAGGGTTTGATGGGCAGGCGTAGCGGGGCGGTGTTGGCCGAGCCGCCGATGCTGCTGGCGAGCGGCGTGACCTTGCCTGGCCCGCTGGTGCGCAGCCAGTGGCCGCGAGCCCTGTGGTGCGAGGCGCGTTGGCAGGTACGCCAGCTGTTTGCCCGGCGCATCTGGTGGGTGGCCCTCGGATTACTGTTGGTGATGGGCGTGCTCAGTGGTTTTGTCCACGGGGTGTGGCATGCCCGTGGGCCGATGGTGCCTCGGGCGGATCTGACCCTGCCATTGCTGTCGAGCGCGTTGTTCCTGGTGATCGCCTTTATCGTCGCGGCGCTGGTCGGGCTGGTGTGCCGGCGCGATGACGTCGAAGGCTTTGGCGCCATGTTGCAGGCGACCCCGGCCCCGGCGTGGCTGCGCCTGTTGGGGCGGGTGGCTTGTGTGTTGATGGCGACACTGGCCCTGGCGTTGGTGCCGGGCCTGGCCAGCTTGCTGATCAGTGCGATGGCCGCGCCCGACAGCCTGGCGCCGGGTTTTGTGCTGGTCTATCAGGCGCTGGTATTCGCGCCGCCGCTGGTGGAGCTGGCGATGCTCACGGTGTTGGTGCATGCGCTGGTTCGCCGCTCCGGGCTGGCTTACGCCACTTCGATGCTGCTGACGTTTTTCCTGGTGCTCAACCATGAGTTGGGGCTGGTGAGTTACCCGCCCTATGCCATGGCGATCCCTGCGCATGTGGGGGTGTCGGTGCTGACAGGATGGGCGCCATGGCTGGGGTTTCTGGCCACCTTGGCCAGCTGGAAACTCTCTGGTTGCCTGGTGTTGCTTGCGGTGGCGGCACTGGTCTTGCCCCGTGGGCCGGAGCGTCGTCGGTTGGGCGATGTGTGCCGCGGTTTGCTCGGCTTGCCCGGTGCGTTGCTGGCCTTGGGCATCGTCGGCTTGCTCGCCAGCGGCGTGCTCTTGCAGCGGCATCTGGTGGAGCAGGGCGATTACCAGTCCGTCGCCGAGCAACGTGCCGAACGTGCCGACTGGGAACAGCGCTGGCTGCCCGGGGCGAGCGCCTGGCAAGTGGCCGGTGGGCAGTTACAGGTGCAGGTCGATTCGGCGGTGCGGCAGGTCTTGGGCCAGTGGACGTTGGATGGGGTGGTCGCTGCCCACCTGGACGCCGAGTTGCCGCCGGGCCTGCAGTTGACGGCAGTCAGCGTGATGGGGCGGCCGGTCACGTTTGAGCAAGCCACCGAACATCTGCGTGTGCCTTTACAGGGTTGCGCGGCGATTGGTTGCCAGGTGGTGTTGAACTGGACGCTGAGTGCTGACGGCTGGCCTGCCGAAGGCGAAGCATTCTGGCTTGGGCCGCAGGGTGTGTGGCTGGAAGCGCGCCGCATGGTGCCGCGCGTGGGGCTGGACAGCGAGCGACTGTTGCGTGCGCCGGCCCAGCGCAGCGAAGCCGGTTTGCCGGACGTGGTGCCCCGGTTGCCAAGGGGGGCTGAGGTGGCGGTGGATGCGGTCGCACCGGCCGGACACTGGCAATGGCAGCTTGAGGTCGATGGCCAGGTCTTGACTGGCAGCAGCCTGGGCCCACTGGACTTCGCCTACGCCACGCCGCTTCGCAAGGATGCCAGCCGTGAGCACACCGCCCGTGAAGTGCAGGAAGACCTGGACCTGATGAGCGCCTGTGTGGCGCGACGCCTGGGCAGCCGGCCCGGCGTCGAACACCTGAGCCAGTGGCCGGCCGGCATGGGTGCCAGCCGCTTGAGCCACGGCCATCTGCTGCTCAGCCAGTCGCCCAATTGGGACGTGGGGCCAGCAGGCGTCGGACGCTGGACACGCCGCGCCCATATTGCCGAACTACTCGCCCGCCGCATGTTGACCGACGCCAGCGACCTGCGCCAGGCCCCCGGTTACCTGTGGCTGAGCCAGGGTGTGCCGGGGGCGCTGGGCCTGCTGTGTGTGGAGGACGTCGATGGCGCTGACGCCCGGGCCAAGCTGGTCAAGCTGATGGCCGACGACCTGACCCGCGCCCTGGCCAGCGACGGCGAGCCCGTCGGCACCCTGGCCGATGCCCGCGAACAAGGCTGGGCCGCCAGCTATGCCGCGCTGGTCAGCCTCGACTGGGTTGCCGCGCAAACCCCCGAACATCTCACGGCGATGACCGCCGATGTCCGTCACGGCCAGGGATGGCCAACCGCGATCCAGGGCCTGCTGGGCGCGCCCTCCGATCCCGCGATTGCCGCCGCGCTCAAGCGCTGGGGGCCTGTGCAATGAAGTTGAACCATCCCTGCCTTTTGGAGCTTTGCCATGTCATCTGAACTGTCTATCCAGCCGCTGCGTCGTCCTCTCGGTTGGCGGGCCAACGTATTGACCCAAGCCATGGCGCTGACCTTGTCCAGCCAGATGTGTGCGGCCTATGCCGCTGACCATCAACCGGCCGCCAGCGCCGAGACCATCGAGCTGGCACCGGTGACGGTGAGTGCGCGGTTGAATCAGGAGAGTGCCAAGGACATTCCGTTCGGGCTTTCGGTGCTCGATGGGCAAACCCTGGAGACCCGCCGCCTGCGCACCCTGGAAGATGCCCTGCGCACCACGCCGGGGGTGGATGTGAACTCCTGGGGCGGCGCCAACGATGCCAACGTGCGTATCCGTGGGGTTGGCTCGCTGAACCAGATGAGCATGGACGACGGCTCGGTGGTGCTGAACGTGGACGGGGTGCCGATGTCGGTGCGCAACGCGGCCATGGCCACCCTCGACGTGCAGCAAGTGGAAGTGCTCAAGGGCCCCCAAGGCACGCTGTTCGGGCGTAACAGCGAAGCGGGGGCGATCAATGTCACCACCCGTAAGCCCACCCGCGAGCTGGAAGGGTATGTGCGCGGCGAAGCGGGCAACCAGGGCCAGTTCATGACCGAAGGCGCAGTGGGCGGGCCGCTGACCGAGTCCCTGGCCGGGCGTATTGCGGTGCGGCGCAGCGGCTTTGATAACTGGGTCGACGACCAACAGGACGGCGACCCCCTGACCAAGCCACGTGACCTGGCCCTGCGCGGCAGCCTGCTGTGGGACAACGACGAAGACACTACCGGCCTGCTGACCGTCGAGCGCCAGCGCGCCGACCACTATGCCGGCTCGGAGATCCTGCGGCCATTCGGCAATCGTCCCAGCCTCGACTACACCCCCGGCACCTTCGATAGCAACAAGAAGACCAACGAGCGTTATTCCTTCGAGCTCAACCACGACCTGGCCCAGGCCCGGATCACCTCGATCAGCGCCTACACCAGCACCGACTTCAAGGCGATCAAGGGCTATGATCGCAACATCACCCAGGCGTTGTACGGCCAACCCTTCGAGTACCTTGTCGAAGACGCGGCCCATGAGCGGGTCTGGAGCCAGGACCTGCGCCTGGGCTCGCTGGCGGATGCCGAGGTGTTCTGGGTGAGCGGGGTGAACCTGTCCCGTTCCGAGCGCAGCTTCGATTCCACCAACTTCACCAACGGCGCCCGGCAAATGCGCGATTTCACCACCAACAGCTATGCCGCCTACGGCGAAGTAACCTTCCCGATTGCCGAGGACTGGAAACTCACCACCGGCCTGCGTCACACCTGGGATCGCAAGACCTACGGCGCCGACTACAGCAGTGGCGGCAACCTGGTCAGCGACAGCCGTCGCTTGCAGGACGACTACAACACCGGTCGCGTGGCCCTGAGCTATGCGTGGACGCCGCAGACCAACCTGTATGCGGTGTTGTCGCGGGGCTACAAATCGGCCGGGTTCAACGATTACGCCACCTCGGTCAAGGACAGCGAGCCCTACAAGGCGGCCAAGGTGAACTCCGCCGAAGTCGGCTTCAAGCATGAAAGCCAAGGCGGTGCGTTGAGCCTGGAAGGCGCGTTGTTTATCACTCGTGTGCAGGATGACCACCTGCTGGGGTATGACTTCAAGAGCATGGCCGTCAGCGCCGTGAATGCCGACACCCGCAGCAAAGGCGCCGAATTGTCGAGCACCTGGCACGTCACCGATGAGCTGACCCTGGGCAGCGCCATCAGCTACACCAACGCGGTGGTCACCTCCGATGCGCCAGGTGTTTCCGGTGGTGATGTGGCCAAGGGCAGCCGCGTGCCGGATGTGCCGTTGTGGAGTGGCAACTTCAGCGTGGCCTGGAACAAACCCCTGGGTGAACTGCTGGGCTTGCCTGCGCCGCGCTTGAACACCTTGCTCAACTACCGCGTACAGAAAAACCGCCCGGCTGATCCGCAGAACCACTATGACCTCAAGGGTTACGCCAAGTTGGACTTGCACCTTGGGCTGGAGAGTGGGGGGTCGGAGGTTTATTTGTGGGGCGATAATTTGCTGGATGCGCGGTATGACCTGTATGGCGCGTATTCCACTGATACGGTGCTGACCGGGATGCCGGGGCGCGGGCGTTCGGCGGGGGTGGGGTATAGCTATCAGTTCTGAGGCGGTCACTGGGTGCAATGTGGGGGGAGCTTGCTCCGGCTGGCGACCTGACAACTGACTGATGCCCCACGATCTAAATGTGGGAGGGGGCTTGCTCCCGATGGCTACCTGACAGTTGACCAGGATGTTGGATCAGACCGAGTACATATCCATTATTTAGGTAATGGCCACTATTGGTTCCGCTTTTACAGCGGGTCACTTTGAAAAGCGCAAAGTAACCAAACGCTCTTGCCCCACCACTCGGCACCTCGCTTAGGCTCGGTGTGCCCGTAATCCGATATGGATTTGGGGGGCCGCCGCCACGCGCCATGGATGGCGCGGGGCGGCTAAACCGGCATCCCTGCCGGTTTACCCCCCAAATCCCTGTCGAATTCCGGCCAGCGTGGTTTGACGGGGCGCCTGAGATCAAAAGCAGATCAAGATCAAGAGCGGCTCGCTGCGCATCGTGGTTACTGACGGTGGCTACGTAAGAGTTGTGTAGATACCCATGTCCCGATGAGGGAGTGTCAGTGAACATATCCGAGGCTGACACACCGCCATCGGGAGCAAGCCCCCTCCCACATTTTTACCGAGTGCAGTCAATCAGACCGCCGCGAAATCAAGTCCTCTCCCACATTTGAACTCAGGACAGCCGGCCGAATCGCGTCGGTTCAGAATTGATAGGTATAGCCCACGCCCAACGTACGCCGACGCGATGGCCCGCCATAGGCCACCGGGTCACTGTAGAAACCATAGGTGTCATACGTCTGGTTCAACAGGTTGTCGGCAAACGCATACACCTCGCCAAACTTGCTCTCCAGCCCCGCCCTCAGGTCAAGCTTTTCATAGTTATCCAGATTGAAGTGATTCTGCGGATCGGCCGCGCGTTCGCCCACCAGGTGGTAGTTGAGGCTGGTGTTGAGGGTGGTTTCGCCTAGGCTGGCGAGGCTGCCCAAAGGATGTTTCCAGCTGGCGTTAAAGTTGCCGCTCCAACGTGGCACATCCGGGGTGCGGTTGCCGGCGGCAACGTCGCCGGCCTGGATGCCTTGCACACCGCTGGTGATCTTGGCGTCGAGGTAAGTGGCGCTGGCGGCCAGGGTCAGGCCGTAGTCGAAGCGCCAGCTGCCTTCCAGTTCGGCGCCGCGGGTGCGGGTGTCGGCGTTGAAGGCGTTGGTGGCGAAGGTCGCGGCGTCGTAACCGAGCAAGTGATCGTCATG
The DNA here is from genome assembly GCA_029852875.1 of Mythimna loreyi. Classification (NCBI taxonomy): domain Eukaryota; kingdom Metazoa; phylum Arthropoda; class Insecta; order Lepidoptera; family Noctuidae; genus Mythimna; species Mythimna loreyi. The sequence goes on from JARGEH010000033.1 coordinate 119,309, forward strand.
CACACGGGTGTAGAACAGCGCGCCGTTGAGGCTGCCGCGACGGTCCTCTGTCTCGCTCTTGAAGCCCAGTTCTGCGGCCTTGCTGACGGCGGCCTTGTAGGGCGCGCTGTCGCTGACCTGGGAGGCATAGTCATTGAACCCCCCGGATTTATACCCCCGCGCCAATTGCACGTAGACGTTGGTCTGCGCGGTGATCGCATAACTCAGGGCAGCGCGGCCGGTGCCGTAATGGTCGATGAGTTTGCGTGAGTCGTCCACGGCGCTCGAACCTGCGAAGTATTGGCCGTCGTAGGTCTTGCGGTCCCAGGAATGGCGGTAGCCGGTGGTGAGTTTCAGGCGTTCGGTGAGCGGGAATGTCACTTCGCCGTAGCCTGCATAGGTGGTGGTCGTGAAGTCGCGGAACTTGGCGCCGGAGGTGCCGTAGGTGTTGCGCGGGGTGTCGTAGCTGCGCTCGTTGCGGCTGGCGGCGACCCCAGCGACCCAGAACACGTCAGCGTCGGGCAGTGAGCCCAGATGCAGGTCCTGGCTCCAGCTGCGCTCGAAGGATTTGTCCACCACCCAGAACTCGCCGGGCGTGCCATAAAGCGCGCCCATCAACTTGCTGTCGTAGGCGATCAAGCCGGTGAAGTCGGCGGTGCCGGTGGCGGTGGTGGAGGTCAGGCGGCTGTTGGCGAAGTCGTGATCGACCTTGATCGTGTAGCGCTCGGTGGTCTTGTCATTGTCGTCGAACAAGCCAGGGGTCAGGTCCAGGCTCGGGTGGCTGCCGTAGGGGCGCAGCACCAGGGAGTTGGTGGCGCGTTCGGTCTGCTGGCGTTCGGCGCTGAACAGTATGTGGGTGTCATCGTTGAGGTCCCACAGCAGGCTGCCGCGATAGGCTTCATTGCGCGGTTTGGTGATGGGGTGGTTGGTCTGGTCGTTGTCGATCCAACTGTCGTAGCCGGCACGGCGCACCGCCAGGCGACCGCTCAAGCTGTTACTGAGCGGGCCGCCGATGGCGCCTTCGGTGAGGAACTGGCCTTTTTGGCCGACTTCGCCACGTACATAGCCTTCCAGTGTACGGGCGGGTTGGCGGGTGGTGATATTCACCGCGCCGGCCTGGCCAATCGCACCGGACATAGTGCCCTGGGGACCCTTGAGCACTTCGATGCGGTCGACATCGAGGGTGCCGAAACCCAGGCTGCGCGACGATACCGGCACGCCGTCGATGTTGAACGCCACCGAGCTGTCATCCATGGACATCTGGTACAGCGAACCCACGCCGCGGATCAGCACGTTGAAATCATTCGGTCCGCCTGAGGAATTGACGCTGACCCCGGAGGTGTTGCGCAGGGCGCTTTCCAGGGTGTCGAGGCGTTGGCTGCGCAGCTCTTCGCCGCTGGTCACACTGACACTGATCGGCACTTCCTTGGGGTCTTCCTTGGCCATGCGCGCGGTTACTGTCGAGGCGGGCAATTGCAGGGGCTCGTTGGCGGCGGCGAAGGCTGATGGAGACAGTGCCAGCGCAATCGCTATTGTTATAGTATTACATTTGTAGCAAGATTGGCGGGTAGCCGTCGTGTTGCATCGTGCAGACATGATGGGACCTTGACTGATGAATGCTGATCGGCGCGCGGTGCACAGGGGCAGCGGCGGTTTGGCGCAGCGTTTGCGGCGCGCCAAATGCTAATAATTATCAATTGCGCACATCTACCCCGATGTGATCTGATTCGAGCCGTATCCGGTCAGCCAGGAGATTTACGATGTCAGCCGTTCAAGGAGGCGCAGGGGAGCCGATGCCGGTCTCGCGAATCATTACGGGAGGGTATGGAAGCGATCTCGGGCCAGGGGCGCATTGCCGGGTCACCCGCATGACGCTGCAGGAGGGCCTGGATATCGTGCGTTGGCAAAGTACGTTCGAGCAGCCGGTGGAACTGCCGTTGCAGGACGACAGCGAGTGCATTCACTTCAGCTTCACCAACCTGCTCAAGGGCAAGGCCGCGTGCAGCTTTCGCGATGGGCGTCGGCAACGGCGCTACGCGATTGACGAAGGCGCGGGCAGCATCAGCTATGGCCGCTGCCGCCATGGCCTTTATCACCAGCACGGCGAGATCGACAACATCACCGTCATGATTCGCCCCGAGCTGCTGGCCCAGTGGGAGCTGAAACTCGACCCGCTGCTGAATAAGGCACTGGCCTGCGAGCATTGCTTTTTGTACGGCCATCGCAGCGGTGAAATGAGCGCCACTGCGCACATGCTTGGCCTGGCTATGGATCAAGGCACCAGCCTGCCACCGGCCCAGCCACGCAGCAGCCTGTGGTTATACGGGCAAAGTGTCACGCTGGTGAGCCTGTTCCTGCAGGCACGCCAGGACGCTGAGTGCACCTGCCGGGTCAGCCACACTGACCGCCAGCGGCTGGTGCGGGCTCGGGATCGTTTGCTTGAGGATCTTGGCAAGGCGCCGAGCCTGTCGGAGTTGGCCCGCGAATCCGGCCTGAGCCAACCCAAGCTCACCCGCGGGTTTCGTCAACTGTTCTCCAACAGCGTCTACGGCGTGTTCCAGCAGATGCGCATGATCCAGGCGCGCAGCCGCTTGATGAACGGCGACGAATCAGTGATGCGCATTGCCTCGGACCTGGGTTATGCCAACGCCAGTCATTTCGCCACGGCGTTTCGCAAGCAGTTCGGGATCAACCCGTCGATGCTCAAGAACGGTGGCCGTGGCAAATCCTTGGGCGCCGGCTGACGCCGCCGCTCAGAACACCGCTTTGACCTGCAGGCCCAGCACCAGTGCGTTGTCGATGTTGTCACCGGAAAACGCCCCCGGCTCGATGATGTATTGCACATCCGGGCGCAGGGTCAGCCATGGCGTGGCCTGGTAGCCATAACTGAGTTCGATCAGCTGTTCGGCCGTGTCCAGGTCCGGGTAGGCCGTGCCTGCGTTGAACGCCGCCAGCTCCTGCACATCGCGGCTGCGGGGGTTGGGCACCGCACGGCCATAACCCAGGGCGACCGTATCCCGCGGGCGGCCTTCGAATGGCTTGTACAGCACCACACCCGCGCCATACCACTTGGTGAATGGCGACGCCGCTTCGCTGGCGGCGGAGTACTGGCCAAAGGCGTGCAGGCTGCGACCTTCCGATGACTCGGAAGCCCACACGGCCTGATCGATCAGCAGGTAGTGGCCACCACGGCCGCTGACTTTCTTATCGCTGCCGATGCGCTTCACATCAGAGCTGTCGTAGTAATAGCCCAGCTTGTATTCACCCGGCATGGCGCCTGCGTGCTTGTAGATCAGCTCGATAGGCACCACGGTACCGGTGGTGTGCTTGGGGCCCACATGCCAGGCGCGGCTGGCGTTGCCGTTACTGGAAGGGTCGACATTGAACGCCGCCACGCGCAGCTGCCAGTTTGGCGAAAAGTCATATTTCACCCGTGCGCCCAAGTGCGCATTCGGGTAGTTGGCCCAACCGCTGCCGCCGGACATGTTCAGCGGATGCCCGCAGAAACCGGCGTTCATGAAGTTGCACAGGATGCCGCTGTCCAGGCCGCCCAGGTCGTTGCCCATGGCCATATAGCCCAGCTTCACATTCAGCGCGGGGGTGAACAGCGTGCGCTCGTAGCTCAGCTCGGTGAGGCGGGTGTAGAGGCCGCCGTAGTTTTCCTGGATCGGCAGGCGGTTGCCGACCAGATCCTCGGAAACACTGTTGCCGCGGCGGTCATTGATGGTCAGCTGGATACGGTCGCCATTGTTGAAACCGTAGAGCTTGCCCAGGTCGAACTGCACGCCGAGCTTGAGGTTTTGCGAGTAGCGCGCCGAGCGATGCTGGCCGCCGTGGGCGTTGTAGGCGGTCTCGCCGCTGTAGTCGCCAGTGAATCGCACACCTTGTGCGTCGAGTTCGCGACGCAGGCCGCCCCAGTCGCCGGTCAGGGTAGTGTCGTCGGCTTGAGCGGGCAGGGCGGCAGCCAGGGCCAGGCCCAGCACCAGGCGGCCAAAGGAGGTATGAGAAGTAGGGGTCATGCGCAGGGTTCCAGGCACAGAGCGCGGTGCCGGAGCACCGCGCGAACAGAGGGGTTACGGCAGGGCGTAGGCGATCACGTAGTCGCCACGGTCGGTGGACTGGCGTGCGCCACCGGCGGTGACCACGATGTACTGCTTGCCGGTTTTCGGCGACATATAGGTCATCGGCCCACCCTGGCTGCCGACCGGCAGGCGGGCTTTCCAGATTTCATCGCCGTTGCCGCTGTTGAAGGCGCGCAGGTAGAAATCCTGGGTACCGGCGATGAAGATCAGGCCACCTTGTGTCGACAGCGTACCGCCCAGGGTCGGCAAGCCCACCTTGATCGGCAGGTGCATGCGGATGCCCAGGGGCCCTGTGTCTTCAACGGTGCCCACCGGTACTTGCCAGGCGACCTTTTGCGTCTTCATGTCGATAGCGGTCAAGGTGCCGAACGGCGGTGCCTGGCAAGGGATGCCGGCCACCGACAGGAAGCGGTTCTTGTTCACCGCATATGGCGTGCCCTTGAGCGGCACGGCGCCCATGCCGGTGTTCAGTGCTTCGCCACCGGAGGAGGCCTGCGCCTTGTTCTGCGACGGTACCATCTGGATCCACAGGCCCAGGCGCATGTCATTGACGAAGATAAAACCGTGCACCGGGTCGGTGGAGATGCTGCCCCAGTTCATGCCACCCAGGGAGCCCGGGAAGCTCAGGGATTTATCGGTGCCTGGTGCTGTGTACAGGCCGTCGTAGCGCATGCCCTTGAAGTCGATGCGGCACAACAACTGGTCATACGGGGTGGCGCCCCACATGTCCGATTCGGTCAGGGTCTGCGCGCCGATCTGCGGCATGCCCACGGATTTGGGCTGGGTTGGGGAATAAGGCTCGTTGGGAATGTTGGCGGCCTTGACCGGCACTTCCTGCACGTCGGTCAACGGCTTGCCGGTGGCACGGTCGAGCACGTAGATCTGCCCGGCCTTGGTGCCGATCACCACGGCCGGTACTGCCTTGTCGCTGCCTGGCGGAGTGAAGTCGATCAGGCTGGGTTGCATCGGCAGGTCGAAGTCCCAGAGGTCATTGTGGACGGTCTGGTACACCCATTTTTCAGCACCGGTGGAGGCGTCGAGCGCCAGTACTGAAGCGCCATATTTGTGGTTGAGAGCGGTGCGCTCGACGCCGTATATATCGGTGGACGAGCTGCCCATCGGCAGGAAGACCGTGTTCATCTGCGGGTCGTAGGACATCGGTGCCCAGCTGTTCGGGGTGCTGCGCACGTAGGTGCTGTCGCCCGTCGGAGCTTGCTTGTCCTCAGGGTTGCCCGGGTCGAACGCCCAGCGCATCTGGCCGCTGATTACGTCGAAACCACGGATCACGCCGCCGGGCATGTCGGTCTGGACGTTATCGGCGACGCGGCCACCGACCACCACGGTGGTGCCGGCAATCAGCGGCGCCGAGGACAGCTGGTAGTAGCTGTCCGGCACATTGCCCAGGCCGGCTTTCAGGTCAACCTGGCCATGGGTGCCAAAGTCTTCGCAGAACTTGCCGGTGTCGGCATCTACGGCAATCAGGCGTGCATCGATGGTGTTGGTCAGCAAGCGACGCTGGCACTGCGCGCCGGCCGGCACGCTGGCGCCAATGATCGGCGAACTGTTGGGTTGGGTAGGTTGGGCAATGGGTGCAGTGGCGTCGAAATACGCCATGCCCCGGCAACGCTGCCAGACCGCCGATTTAGCGTTGACCTCGTTCTTCCACAGCTCTTTACCGGTGTCGGCATCCAGGGCGATCAAGTTGTTGTGCGGCGTGCAGATAAACACCTTGTTGCCGATCTGCAAGGGCGTCAGTTGGTCTTCGGCCCCGTTGCCGTCGCTGAGGGCCACGTCACCGGTGTGATAGGTCCAGGCGACCTTGAGCTTGTCGATGTTGTCGCGGTTGATCTGGTCCAGCGCGGCGAAACGGCTGCCACCTTCGGTATTACCGTAGTGTGCCCAGTCTTTCTGCGCATCGGCTGCAGCTACCGGGGTGATACCCGGGCCAGCGCCGGTGGGCGCCACGCTCGGGTGGGCGACAAACATATTGCCTGCCGCTACCGCTACGCCCACGGCCAACACGGCGGCGACGCCATAGGCACCCCGCGTACGTTGGTTGACGAGCAGCGGGTAAACCAGTGCTACCACCATACCGATGACCGCGAACATGAACAGTCGCGAGAACAGCGGCCAGAACACCAGCCCTACATCCGCTATGGCCCAGATGGCCGTGCCGACCAGGAAGGCCGCGAACAGCCAGGCGCCGGCCGGTTTGCGACAAGCGAGCAACAGCCCTGCAATCGCCATGACCGCGCCGCCGATCAGGAAGTACCAGGAGCCTCCCAGGCTCACCAGTTTGACGCCGCCGATGGCCAGCGCGAGGCCGAGCAGGGCGATGATGACGCCCAGGCCCAGCAGTAAAAATCTAGAGGCGCCAGCGGCGCGCGATGCTCGTTTCATGTCGATCAGGACTCGAGTGAGGAAAGGCAGGGGCCGGATTTTAGCAAGATAAGTAACCAGTTAGTACATTTAGCTCGGTAATGCACTCTTACAAATCCTGCGATTATCCCAGACAGCAAAAAGCCGCTTGCGCCAAAAGGCGCAAGCGGCTTGAGTGGGCCAGTACCTGGGTCAGAACTTGAAGCGACCGACCAGACCCTTGAGTTGCCCGGAGATATCCGTCAATCGGCCAGATCCGGTCTGCGCCGAGTGGGCAAACTCTTCGACCAGTTGCGCATCGGCATGGATCTGCGCGATGTGGCGGTTGATCTCCTCGGCCACTTGGTGCTGCTCCTCGGCGGCGGTGGCGATCTGAGTGTTCTGGTCGCGAATCGAGTCCACCGAGCCACGGATCTTGTCGAAGCTGTCGCGGGCCTGTTGGATGCGCTCGACGCTGGCGTGGGACACCAGCAGGCTGCCCTGCATCTGCTGGGTGACTTCCTGGGTGCGGCGGGCAAGGTTGCCGAGCAGGCTGTCGATTTCGCCGGTGGAGTCGGCAGTGCGACGGGCCAGGGCGCGAACCTCATCGGCCACCACGGCAAAGCCGCGGCCCTGGTCGCCGGCCCGCGCAGCTTCGATGGCGGCGTTGAGGGCCAGCAGGTTGGTCTGTTCGGCGATGGAACGGATCGTGTCGAGGATGGTGTTGATGTTCTTGCTGTCCTGTTCGAGCAACTCCATGGTCTGGGTCGACTTCTGCAGGTCCGCGCTCAGTTTGTGCACGCTGGTGGTGGCTTCGCCGATATGTTGCTGGCCGTTGTGGACATCGCGGTAGCCTTCATCGGCGCTCGTCGCTGCCGCGCTGCATGAGCGCGCCACTTCGTTGGCGGTGGCCACCATTTCGTTGAACGCGGTGCTGACCAGTTCCACGGCTTCACGTTGGCGCCCGGCGGCCTGATTCATGTTGCGCGCCACTTCGCTGGTGTCGGCGGCAGCGGTTTGCAGGTCGGAGGAGGCATTGCCGATGCGCTGCACCAGTTGTGCGATCACGCCCAGGAACTGGTTGAACCAACCCGCCAGGCTGGCGGTTTCATCCTTGCCCTGGACCTTGAGTTGGCGGGTGAGGTCGCCTTCGCCTTCGGCGATCTCTTGCAGGCCGTCGGCCACGCCGCGAATCGGTCGCACGATCACTCGGGCAAAGCTGGCGCCGACGATCGCGAACACCAGGGCGAGGATCGCCGCGATGCCGGCGATCAACCACGTCAGGCGAGTCGCCCCGGCCATGACTTCGTCGCGCTTGATCAAGCCGATAAAGCGCCAGCCCAGCCCTTGGGAGCTGACCACGTTGGCCATGTACGGCACGCCGTCGATGTCAATCTGGCTTACGCCATCGCCGCGCTTGGCCAATTCGGCGTAGTTGGCGCCCAAGTCTGCCAGCGGCTTGAAGTTGTGCTTGGCATCGCTGGGGTCGACCAGCACGTTGCCGTTTGCTTCCACCAGCATCAGGTAGCCACTGTCGCCCAGCTTGATGTTGCGGACCAGCTCGGTCAGCTGCTTGAGCGACACATCCAGGCCGACCACGCCGAGGATATTGCCGCTGGCGTCGGCAACGGTGTGCACGGTGCCGATCAGGGAGACGTCATCCGGCGCCCAGTAATAGGCGCCAGTGCGCACGGTGGTGCCTGGTGCGGCGATGGCGGCCTGGTACCAGGGGCGTACGCGCGGATCGTAATTAGTGAGCTTGGTGTCGTCTGGCCAACTGGCATAGCCGCCGTCCTTCAAGCCCAGGGACAGGTAGGCGGTGCTCGGATGGCTCTTGGCGAACTGGTCGAAAATCGCCAGCAGTTCTTGATTGGTCGGTGTCAGCGGGATTTGTGCAGCATCGGCGCCGGCATAGCTTTTGAGGCCCTTGGCCGCGACAACGCGCGGGTCCTTGGCCACGTACTCGACGTTCTGGCTGATGCCGTCGAAGAACTGCTTCATGCCATTGTCGATCTGGCGGATTTCGCGGCCACTGCTATCGAGAAAATTCGCCAGGGCCCCCTCGCGCAGGTTCAGCACCACCAGTACGGCCACCAGAATGACTGGCAGGCACGCGATGGCGGCAAACGCCCAGGTCAGCTTTTGCTTGATATTCATGACTTCTCCCGCGGGTATTTATAATTTTGGCAAGGGGGAAAACGGTAGCGGTGAGCGTCGCATGTGTTGTTTTGCAGTCTGAGCGGCCCATGCTTACCCTTGTATATCGACTGCAAGGGCAAGCACTTGAGGGCAGGGGGCAAGGTTTAACCGATGTGCTCGGCACCCAGGGCATCACGCTGCATCGACTGCAGATTCTTCTCGATGGTCTCGCAGATAGTTTCCATCTGGATCTGGTGTTCGCTGGAGTTGAACGGGCTTTGCAGGTCGGTACCGATGCGTTCGATGGCCAACAGCATGAAGCCCACCACCGTGGAGGCCAGCGGCGTGAACCAGCCCAGGGATTCCACCAGGCCCACCGGCACGATCAGGCAGAACAACGAAATGAACACTTTTGGTCACGGCTGGACCTTTGGGGGCGCGGCCATGCAATTGACGTAGGCGACATGGCGGCGTAACAGGGGCGGCTTGACGGGTGTTGACCTCGCCCGAGGTGTCATCAAGCAACGTCAACACCTGCCGGGCGAAGCTGCGCGAGTTATTGACTATCTTCGATTCTGCAATACATATTTATGAGTGTGGTTGTGATGCCGTCACTTCTCTGCGTTTGTTGAGCACTCTCGCCAGCGCCTTGGCTACGTGATGGATGTTTTTATTGTTCAACCCTGGCATGCACAAGCGTCCGGAATCCAGCAGGTAAATACCTTCGTTAATGCGCAGGTGCTCGACCTCACTTGGCGTCAATCCGGTGTAGCAAAACATGCCACGTTGCTCAAGCAGGTAACGACAATCTACTGAGGGCGCCAATGTACTGAGAGCGTCATAGAGTTGCTGGCGCACCGTGGCGATACGATTGCGCATTTCTGAGATTTCCTGGCGCCATTGTGCTCGCAGTGTGTCGTGTTGAAGGATCGTGGTTATGAGCAGGCTCGCGCGTGACGGGGGAGTGCCGTAGCTGCCAAGGACGCGAGACTTGAGCTGGCCTACTACGCGCTCTGCTTCCGATTGGGTTCGGCACACCACATTCACGCTACCGCAGCGTTCACCATACAAAGAAAAATTTTTCGAAAACGACTGCGCAACGATCGCCGTTATCTCTGTGTTGGCGATTGCCCTCACAGCCCACGCATCTTCATCCAGACCTTCACCGAAGCCCTGATAGGCCATGTCCAGCAGGGGTATCAAATTTTTGCGGCCAAGCAGGTCGATGACCTGCAGCCACTGGTCCCGGCTGAGGTCCAAGCCTGTAGGGTTATGGCAGGACGGTTGCAGCAGCACCACGCTTTTTTCGGGAAGACGTTCGAGTGCAGCCAGTAGGCGGCTAAAGGCGATCTTCTTGTTAACAGGGTCGTAGTAGGGGTAGCTGTAGACCTGGACGTTGGCGTTTCGGAAAAAAACTTCATGGTTCCCCCAGCACGGATCGCTGATCCATATTGCACTGTTGGGCAACCAGTTTTTGATCAGGCTGGCAGCCATTGCCAACGCACCCGAGCCTCCCAGGGTCTGGATGGTCGCTACCCGACGTTCATGCAAAGCACTGTGGTCATTGCCAAATATGAGCGCTTGTGTGGCATGCCGGAAGTCAGATTGCCCCTCAATGGGTAAATAGCTACAGGGGCTCTCGTCGTTATCGGTAATGCGCGCTGCATTCTGAACGGCTTTGAGGTAGGGAATCTGGCCCTGATCGTCGAAGTAGAGTCCGATCCCAAGATTGACTTTGAATTCACGGGGGTCACGCTCATAGGTGTCAAGTAACACGAGCGCAAGGTCGCCCGCGTAATTATCCAGATGTTGGAACATACACTGTTTTCTCGCGTGTTTTGTAGTTGCGATATGTGATCATGAGTGGCATTGATATGTAGTCATCAGGCGCAACGCGCGCCTTACTCGTCAACACCAGATGAACAGAGTTGTTAGGCTTGCTTTTCCCATACGAGCGTTGCGTGGACGGCTTGATCGTCCTGAATAATGGGATGCACGCTGCGTAGTTGAAGCCGATTTCCCTCTATTGAAATGTGTCGACATTGGTCTGTATTTGCCCAGGCTTCGTAAGTGCTGAGTTGAATATGATGCGTTATAACAGCGTTACGCTCGTCATACGTATAGTGGCCGGTATAAGCCACTGGGTGTCTGGCGATTGCGGTCGTTGCCAGAGGGTTGCCTGCAATGTGTACGGCCATGAAATGCTGCTCGTAGATAATCAGACCTTCAGGACGAGTTCCGAGCGGATGATGTTTTGTGGCCGAGGATAAAGGCACAACTGAATACTCAATTAATCGCCATGCGCCAATCAGTTCGCAAGCAAGAGGTTTAAGCGTTTGTGACGGTTTCATAGGTTTCATGGTGAACTATCGAAGTTGGGTTGATGATTAACGGCTTTTCCAGGGACTCGAGTTTAATCGGTAGCCGAGTGAGCGAACGTACGGACAGATTTATCTGCCAGTCTGGTCGGCTTTCCACGAGTTTGATAGAGCGCGTGCGCCTGAATAATTCGGTAAACAGGATCTGGGTTTCAAGTTGCGCCAGTGTATTCCCAGGACATAAGTGTATTGAGTGACCAAATGCCAAGTGGTTTTTGGTGTCTCTCTCAATATTGAATTGGTCCGGATCTGGGAATTTTTGATCATCTCGATTTGCCGAAGCCGCCATTAAAAATATCAAGTCGCCACGTTTGATGTGTTCATTTTGTAGTGTGAAGTCGTCTACCGCCATGCGCGAAAGCCTTTGCACCGGGCTTTCGTGACGCAGCATTTCCCCAATCGCGCCTCGCATCAGGTCGGGATTATTTCGTAGCTGAGCCTCGATGTGCGGATGTTGCAAGAGCAGGAGCAGGCCATTGCCGATCAGGTTGGTAGTCGTTTCAAACCCTGCAAAAACCATCATCAGGCACGTGGCAAGGATTTCCTCTTCACTCATGACATCGCCGCGTTCTTCGGCCTCAACCAATGAAGATATAAGGTCGGCAGCAGGCTGTTTACGACGCATCAGCAAAATGTCGCGAAGCATTTGTGTCGCTTCACTGATACTGCGCATTGCGGTCTTTGCCCGCACTTCGTATTCATGGGGCGGGCTGCCGAAGAAGTTGACGATGTCCACCGCACAGGCTTTGAGTAAAGGGCGTCCTTCCACCGGTGCACCAATGATCTCAGACACCACATTCAATGGATAAGGCGTAGCGATGTCGGAAATGAAATCCACACTGTCGCTGGCCAGTGCTGAATCGAGAAGTTCGTCCACCTGGCCTTGAATGACCGGAATAAAACTTCGCACTATTCGAGGTGTCATCGCCTTGTTGATCAATTGACGCAGGCGAGTATGGTTGGGGCGCTCTAACATGAGCGGCCACATCGACAGGGTTCTTTCCAGAGGTGCCAGTTGAACTCTTAATGTTTCCGGCATCTGTTGCATACGCGGAAGTATCCTGTTCGCGGATATTCTCGGGTCATGCAGGCAAGTAAGCACATCTTCATATCGCGTCACAACCCACGCTTGTATTTGTTCGCTCCAATAGACAGGCGCTTGCTTTCTGAGTTTAGCGTAGGTGGGATAAGGGTTTTGTTGAAACTCGGGACAAAAGAGATCTGCAGTTGGAAGGGTTTTCAAGCATGGATTCCTTATGGTGACTCTGGCCGACCTTGGCATGGGTTTAAACGTACTCGTTTATACAGTAGACCAGGGCGCATAGGTTTGCCTGAAAAAATCATGTCGTCTGTAAGAATATTCTTATGATTCGTGCGGGTATTGGTCCTTTTTTAAACGGTCTAATCCGGCTCAGCCCAGGTGCTAAGCACTTTGTTGTAACAGTTTGATGAGTTGTGGGCAGCCAAGAAACGGCTGCAGATGAAGCCTTCGGGCCTTTTGCGTCGCTACGCTCTGTCAACGAGCAGGCGGCACTCGCTGCTCAGGAAGCATGATCACCCAGCGCATCACGCTGCATCGACTGCAGATTCTTCTCGATGGTCTCGCAGATAGTTTCCATCTGGATCTGGTGTTCGCTGGAGTTGAACGGGCTTTGCAGGTCGGTACCGATGCGTTCGATGGCCAACAGCATGAAGCCCACCACCGTGGAGGCCAGCGGCGTGAACCAGCCCAGGGATTCCACCAGGCCCACCGGCACGATCAGGCAGAACAGCGAAATGAACAGCCGTGGGAAATACACGTAGGGGTAGGGCAGCGGCGTGTTGGCGATACGTTCCATGCCGCCCTGGGCATTGGACAGGTCCACCAGGGTCGACTCCAGCCGTGCCAGGCGAATGCTGTCCAGGCGCCCGGCCTGGTATTCGCGGGCCAGCAACGTAGCGGAGCCGGTGAGGATGTCATTGGCAAAATTATTAGTGGCGCCGTTGCGCGCAAATTCGTCGGCGGGGATAAATGCCCGCACTTCTTCCGGGCACGGCTGGCCCTTGAGATGCGCGGCCAGGCAATTGACATAGGCCACGTGCCGGCGCAACAGCGTCGACTTGACCGGGTTCACCTCACCGGGAGCGTCATCCAGCAGGGTCAATACTTGCCGGGCAAAGCTGCGCGAGTTGTTGACCATCGCTCCCCATAGCGTGCGTGCTTCCCACCAGCGGTTGTAGGCACTGCTGTTGCGAAAGCTGATCAGCACCACCAGCGCCGAACCCAGCAAGGTCAGGGGCATCAGCGGCAAGTTGATCTTGGCGGTGAGAAACAGCATGAAGTCCACCGTCACGGCCACATCCCATAGCAACAGCCAGAACAGCGCCCAGCCCACGTAGCCCATGGTCTTGATGATCAGGCGATATTTCTTCAGGACAGCAGCTTTCAAACGAGCACCTCGCAGTGGGTGGTTGGCAACAATGCCCTGTTACGACGTCGCCAGAGAGGGAAGGTTCGCAGGGTGCTGAATCGATTAGTTGATAAGTCGCTATCCCGGGAGAATGTAACGAGAGGTGTCGCGCAACTGCGGGCCACAGATGATTTGAATGTGGAACAACTTTGGTACTGATGACGTCTGGTGCGGCAATCGCTGTACATTGCGTTCGAGGCAAAAAGCCATTAATGGCAGGGTTTTTGACGTGATTTGTTTTGGGGCCTGGCTGCAGGGATTTCGTAGCCGAGATCAGTGGAATAATTGGTTGATCAGGGCTCTTTCATGCGTGTCAGTTCGTTGAAGTCAGCTATGTGTAATACCGCGCAAGCACTCGAACGTCATAGGGATTTTGAAGCGTGCATGAGAGCGCATTACCACGTGCTGCTCGTGCCCTATTCAAGACGACCGTTTTTCTATAAGAGTGCACTTAAATACAGCCGCTTGATGGTGTCGTTTGCGTTATTGAGCCAGTACTTTTCCACCCCGCTGCCATTGTTGGCGGAAGTTAAGGCCCTGTGCGTGACGCGCAGGTATTGTTCGAAAAACAGCCTGGAATCAATCTTCCTGTTGTTTCGTGCCCTGGGTTTCATGGAGGTTGCACCGCACCCAGAAGACAGTCGCTTCCGGGTGTATTCACCCTCGGATGAAGCTTGCCGTGAAGCACGCTTGATGCTGACCGCCCTGACTGAGTCGTTGGCGCTGCTGTACCCGGAGCGGGAGATTTTCCGGCAGATGCGCGACCTCGATGATCGCGGGTTTCTGGCCCTCTATTTCAAGGGTTTTGCCGTAATCCTCGCGTCTGAACTGACGGTGGATGTGTTACTGCCCGAGTGTTATTGGCTGGTGAAACGCGATGCCGGGCATCTGTTGATGCTGGCTATCTATAACGATGCCTTTGCGCCGGACAATGACCGCACTACCTTCAGGTCGTCGTCCTACCTGGCATTGGCCAAGCAACTTTCCGTGTCCAAGACCCACATTATCCGCATGGTGCAGGAAGGTGTGGAGAAGGGCTATTTCAAGGCCCACTCCAAGACCCGGCTGGAAGTCCTGCCACCTTTCGCCAGTCTGGTAAAGCGCTTCATGGCCTTTTCATTTGCGGTGGGCCTGCATGCTATTGAGATGGGAGCGTAGGGGATGCCTGCTAACTTGAAGTTGCGGCCCCGGATGCGCAGTTTGCTGTCGCCTGCGGTGACGCAAGCCGAATGGATAGGGATTATTGCCTGGGTCGGCATGTTGTTGATTCATCCGGCCCTGCAGTTGGATATTTATACGATGGGCGTCACTCTTGGCCTGTTGGTGGTTTGCCGCGTGCATACCAGGACCGCCAACTTTCTGCTTTGGCGGGTGCTGGGGGTGACCTATATGGTGCTGTTGTCGGTCGGCTTCGCCTACATCATTCGCTTGAATGAAGAGTTGCGCATTTATGGCCTGCCATTGGCCGTCACCCTGGTGGTGGGCAGCGCCATCTTGTTTATCAGTGTCCAGGATTATCTGGCCGACGCGCTATTGGTCTGGCTTATTCTGTGGCCGCCGATGCAGGCCGATATATATCCGGGCACCGAGGTCTATCTGCTGATGTTTTGTGCTTCTTCGGTGTCCATTGGTTTTATCTTGAGTTACTCCTACTTGAAGAACCTGCGCTCGGTATTGTTGGTGGAAAGTGAGTTTCGCGCATTGGCCGAGACTGATTATCTGACCTCGATCCTCAACCGGCGCGCCTTTATGCAAAGTTTCGAAAAGTTGCTCAGTGGTGGCCAGAGCGGCTACTTCATCATGTTGGATATCGACAGTTTCAAGGAAAAAAATGACCTGTATGGTCACGATGTGGGCGACAAGATCCTGCGTGCCATGGCCGTGTGCCTGAAAAACGCCAAGGGCAGTCACAGCTTTGGACGGATCGGCGGGGAAGAGTTCGGTGTGTTGTTGCAGGGTGACGACCCGGAACTGGCCTGCGATTTTGCCCTGGCGTTGTTGCAGTCGATCCGCAGCAGTGTCGCTGCACCGCATAACTACACGTGCAGTGCGGGCATGGCGCGCTTTTCGGCGGGCGACGACCTGTCGACGGTGCTCAAGATGGCGGACAAGAACCTGTATGGCGCCAAGCGCAACGGCAAGGACTGCGTGCATCTGGACGGTGCGCTGCTGCAGCCGGTTTTATCCTGACGCGCAGGCGTCATCTACAGCTGCGACAGAATACTCGCCAACAACCCGGGAAAGCGGCTCTCCAGCTCGTCGCGACGCAATGAATTCATATGGGTGGTGCCCACGTTGCGGGTGTGCACCAGGCCGGCATCGCGCAGTACCCGGAAGTGGTGGGACATGCTGGATTTAGGCCGCCCGCCATCCAGTTCACCACAGCTGGCTTCGGGCACGCCGGCCAGGCAGCGCACGATGTCCAGGCGTACGGGGTCGCTCAAGGCGTAAAGCACGCGCTCAAGCGTCAATTCTTGCGGAGTAGGGTGTTTGAAGGCTCGCATGAGCGGATCATAACAGGGGGGTAGCGTTCAATACCATAGTTCGATTACCATCGAACTATCGAATCACACACCCTTCCCCGGAGTATCTGATGTCCGCGTTGTTCGAACCGTTCAAACTTAAAGACGTTACCTTGCGCAATCGCATTGCCATCCCGCCGATGTGCCAATACATGGCCGATGACGGCATGGTCAACGATTGGCACCACGTACACCTGGCCGGCATGGCCCGTGGCGGGGCCGGCCTGCTGGTGGTCGAGGCCACCGCAGTCGCTCCCGAAGGGCGTATCACCCCAGGCTGTGCCGGTATCTGGAGCGATGCCCATGCCCAGGCGTTCGTGCCCATGGTCAAGGCCATCAAGGCCGCAGGTTCGGTGCCGGGCATCCAGATTGCCCACGCCGGTCGCAAGGCCAGCGCCAACCGTCCGTGGGAAGGCGATGACCACATTCCTGCCTCCGATGCACGCAGCTGGGAAACCATCGCGCCTTCGGCCATCGCGTTCGGGGCCAACCTGCCCAACGTACCGCGTGCCATGACCCTGGACGATATCGCCCGCGTCCAGCAGGACTTCGTCGACGCCGCCCGCCGCGCCCGTGACGCCGGTTTTGAATGGATCGAGCTGCACTTCGCCCACGGCTACCTGGGCCAGAGCTTTTTCTCCGAGCATTCCAACCAGCGCACCGATGCCTACGGTGGCAGCTTCGATAACCGCAGCCGCTTCCTCCTGGAAACCCTGGCCGCCGTGCGTGAGGTCTGGCCGGAAAACCTGCCGCTTACCGCGCGGTTTGGCGTGATTGAATACGACGGCCGTGATGAGCAGACCCTCACCGAGTCCATCGAGCTGGCGCGCCGCTTCAAGGACGGTGGCCTGGACCTGCTGAGTGTCAGCGTCGGTTTCACCATTCCCGACACCAACATCCCGTGGGGTCCGGCCTTCATGGGGCCGATTGCCGAACGCGTGCGTCGTGAAGCGGGTATCCCGGTGACATCCGCCTGGGGCTTCGGTACCCCGCAACTGGCCGAAGGCGCGTTGCAGGCCGGGCACCTGGACCTGGTGTCGGTAGGGCGTGCGCACTTGGCCGATCCGCATTGGGCGTACTTTGCCGCCAAGGAATTGGGCGTGGAAAAATCCTCCTGGACCTTGCCGGCGCCTTACGCGCATTGGTTGGAACGCTATCGCTGAGGCGGGCCAGGCATACACAAGAGCCACTCAAGTGAGTGGCTTTTTTTCGCCTGGTGTTTATGCACTACGGAGGCCAAAGGCTTGAGCGAAAAATAACGAATGAGAATGGATGCCAAATGAGAATCGACTGGGCTATGATGCTCGCGAATTCTTGGCAGGTTTGCCGTCCCATCTGGCTCTTTCACTAGGTTCAACACCCATGCGTCGTACCCTGATTTCCATCTGCGTGCTTCAGGCGTTTTCCCCTTTTTCGTGGGCAGAGGATGCCCCCGCTGAAACAGCCAGTATCGAGCTGCAGGCCACCAACGTTACTGCCACCGCAGACTTCGAGTCGGCCCAGGGGCCGGTGCAGGGTTACCACGCCACACGATCAGCCAGTGCGACGCGTACCGACACCTCCATTCATGAAACCCCGCAATCCATCAGCGTTGTCTCCAAGGACGTGGTCGAGGACATCGGCGCGACGCGCCTGCAGGATGCCCTCGACTATGCCGGCGGTGTCGGCCGCGCCAACAACTTCGGCGGCCAGGGCCTGACCACTTTCACCGTGCGTGGCTTTACTACCGGTGAGTTCTACCGCAATGGTTTCCCGATCAACCGCGGCTACCCGAACATGCCGGACGCCAATACCATCGAGCGTCTTGAAGTACTGCGCGGCCCCGCCACCATGCTCTACGGCCGTGGCGACCCCGGTGGTACCTTCAACGTCGTGTCCAAGCAGCCGCTGGCCGAGCGCACCGTGACCCTGGGCAGCCAGGTGAATGACCAGGGCATGAAACGCGGCACCCTGGATGCCTCCGGCCCGCTGGACGAAGAAGGCCGCCTGGCCTATCGCCTGAACGTGGTGGGTGAGGGCGGCGATACCTTCCGCGATCATGTCGAGACCGAGCGCTATGGCGTGACTCCGGTGATCACCTGGCAGGCCAGCGACGACACCAAGGTGACCTTCGAAGGCGACTTCATGCGCAACAACCACCCGTTGGACCGTGGCCTGACGCGCCTGCCCAACCAGCGCGGCACGCCCTCGCGCGATACGTTCTGGGGCGACAAGGACGCCGGCAAGCTGCACAACGACAACAACATGGCGCAGTTGCGTTTCGAGCATGCGCTCAACGACAACTGGACCCTGGGCGGTGGTTTCCAGTGGTTGGACGGCAGTTTGAAAGGCAACGCCATCGAAGCCAATGGGGTGGGCAGCCTGGGCGCCGATGGCCGCACCCTGCAACGCAACTTCAACTACCGCAAACTGGAATGGACTGACAAGGATTACCAGCTCAACCTGACCGGGCACTTTTCCACGGGCGGCTTCGATCACACCCTGCTCACCGGTATCGAGTACGAGGATTACGACTACCAGTCGATCATCCAGCGTTCCAGTGCGGTCCTGGGTACCTACCCGATCGACATTTTCAATCCGGTGTATGGCCAGGCCCGTCCGCCGCTGACGCGCACGCCGACCCACGACAAGGAGAACCTCAAGACCTATGCGGCGTTTGTCCAGGATCAGGTGGCGCTGACCGAGCGCTTGAAGGTCTTGGCAGGGGCGCGTTTCGAGCGTTTTGAGCATGACTACGAAAGCTATGTAACGGGGTAAAACCCTGGACCGCCGCCGACAACGCGGTCACCCCGCGTGTGGGCGTGATCTAGGACCTCACCGACACCGTCGCGGTCTATGCCGACGCCGCCCGTTCGTTCAAGCCCAATACCGGCGCCAGCCGTGAAGGCGGTGGTTTTGCACCGGAGAAAGGCAAGTCCTATGAGATCGGGGTCAAGTGGGAGGCGCTTGACCGTCAACTGAGTGTCGACGCGGCGATCTACCAGATCGAAAAGAAAAACGTGCTGACCAACGACCCGGCCGACCCCACCAACACCTTCAGCGTCGCCGCTGGCCAGGTGCGCAGCCGCGGATTCGACCTGAACGTGGCGGGCAACCTTACACCCGAGTGGCGCGTGATCGGCGGCTACGCCTACGTGGATGCCGAGGTCACCCGCGACAACACCTTCCGTGCCGGCACCCGCCTGATGAACATCCCGCGCAACAGCATCAGCCTGCTCAACGTCTACGAGTTCCAGGATGGCGCACTCAAGGGCCTGGGCCTGGGGGCCGGCGCCAAGTACGTCGACCAGCGTGCCGGCCAGACCGCCAACTCTGGCTTCTCGATGGACGCCTACACCGTGGTCGACCTGCTCGGCTACTACAAGGTCAACGAGCAGGTACGCCTGAACCTGGAT
This sequence comes from Mythimna loreyi, assembly GCA_029852875.1. Lineage (NCBI taxonomy): Eukaryota > Metazoa > Arthropoda > Insecta > Lepidoptera > Noctuidae > Mythimna > Mythimna loreyi. Next base: position 138,612 of record JARGEH010000033.1, read on the forward strand.
GTGAAGAACCTGTTCAACCGCGAGTATGAGGAAGGGGCGTTCGGCAATATCTATGCCTACCCGGGTGCGCCGCGTACGGTGCAGGTTGGAATTTCCTACACCCTATAACGCGCTATACACAGGTCCAAAATGTGGGAGGGGGCTCGCCCCCGATGGCGGCCTGACAGCCGACCAGAATGTTGGATCGGACCGAGTACATATCCGTTATTTAGATTACGGCCACTATTGGTTCCGCTTTTACAGCGGGTCACTTTTGAAAAGAGCCCAAAAGTAACCAAAAGGCTCTTGCCCCACCACTCGGCACCTCGCCCAGGCTCGGTGTGCCCGTAATCCGACAGGGATTTGGGGGCCGCCGCCACGCGCCATCCATGGCGCGGGGCGGCTAAACCGGCATCCCTGCCGGTTTACCCCCCAAATCCCTGTCGAATTCCGGCCAGCGTGGTTTGACGGGGCGCCTAAAATCAAAAGCAGAGCAAGAGCAAGAGCAAGAGCAAGTCAGCACGGTCAGTTGTGTAGATACCTATGCCCCGATATAGGTATGTCAGCCAGGTATCTGGTGCTGATCCACCGCTATCGGGAGCAAGCGCCCTCCCACATTTGGGCTGCATGCGTCCAGGGGGCTTTCTGTCAGCCTGGAATGCATATCTCATGTGGGAGGGGGCTTGCTCCCGATAGCATTATTTCAACCAGCATATGCGGGGCTGATACATCGCCATCGGTGCCATTCGAATCGTTGCACCGCCCCTCCCACATTTGGATCTGCATGACTGTCAAGGTTGAAACCCTGAAGTCGGTGCGCAAGTTCGAAGACCTCAAGCGCTTCGAAAAAATGCAGGACACCTCCGATATCGTCCGCTCGATCAAACTCGGCGTGTCGCGCTTCAATATCCTCTTTGTCATTTTGCTGATCGGCGGGTTGACCTGGGCGGCGATCAATCTGCCCAAAGAAGCCCTGGCACTTATTTCCGCCGCTATCGGCGGGGCCATTACCCACTTGTTGTCCGAGCGCCAGGCGGTGCTGGCGCTGAAAAAAGACGGAGATAACACCCTGCCCCAGAGCCAACGCCAATAATCAGGAATAGGTGCCACAGCGTCGGGTTACAACGGCGTCAGCACATTCATCACCGTATCCAGCGCCACCCGTGTGTCATCCAGTTGCACCAGCGAGGCGTGCCGCGCACCCAGGGCGTCGCGGTTCTGGATCGCGGTAAGGATCGCCTTGTGCCGGGGCAGGCTCAAACCCTGGATATCCGGACGGCGGTTGGTGATGTTGATCGACTCGCGCAACGGCAGTGAAAGCATGTTGCACATATAGGCGAGCAGGTCGTTGCGAGTGGCGTCGGCAATCGCACGGTGGAAGTCCAGGTCGGCCTGCAACAGCTGTTCGTGGGTCTGCGCGGTTTCCATGCCCTGATAGGCTTGTTCGATGGTAGCGATGTCTTCATCGGTAGCGGTGGTCGCGGCCATGGCGGCGATTTCCGGCTCCAGGATACGACGCACCCCGGCCAGGGTGTTGAAGAACTCGCTGTGGGGTGTGGACTGCATCAACCAGGACAGCACGTCCGGGTCGAGCAGGTGCCATTTCAAGCGCGGTCGCACCACCGCGCCCACCCGCGGCTTGGAATACACCAGGCCCTTGGCGCTCAGCACCCGCGTCGCCTCGCGCAATACCGAGCGGCTGACCTGGTATTCCTCGCACAGCGTGGCTTCCACGGGCAACCGTTCTTCAGGCTTGAAGCGACCGGAAACGATGTGCATGCCCAAGTCCTGGACGATCTGGGCATGCTGGCTCTTGCGCGGCTTGGGCGGCTGGTGATCCATAACGACGGATAGGCTCTGGCTTAGATTCGCCGCATCATAGCATCCCAATTAGTGGGAATGCCGTGGGACTTCGGCGCCACGGCAACCCACCAGGAAGTCGAAATCACAGCCCTGGTCAGCCTGCAGCACATGGTCGATGTACAACTGGCGGTACCCGCCGACGATCAGGTTCTGCGCCGGCTTGAGGTCGGCCATGCGTGCCGCCAGCTCGGCGTCGGGGATGTCCAGGTGCAGGCGGCCATTGGCACAATCGAGCTCGATCCAGTCACCTTCCTGCACCGTGGCCAACGGCCCGCCGGCAGCGGCTTCCGGCGCCACATGCAAGACTACGGTGCCGTAGGCGGTGCCGCTCATGCGTGCATCGGAAATACGCACCATGTCGGTCACGCCCTGGGCCAGCAGCTTGGCCGGCAAGCCCATGTTGCCGACTTCGGCCATGCCCGGGTAACCCTTGGGCCCGCAGTTCTTCATGACCAGGATCGAGTTGGCGTCCACGTCCAGGTCCGGGTCGTTGATGCGCGCCTTGTACATGTCGAAGTTCTCGAACACCACCGCACGGCCGCGATGCTGCATCAGCTCGGGACTGGCCGCCGACGGCTTGAGCACCGCACCCAGGGGCGCCAGGTTGCCGCGCAACACGCAGATGCCACCGTCGGCGCGGATCGGGTTGTCGAGGGTGCGGATCACTTCATCCTGGCCGTAGATCGGCGAGTCCTTGGTGTTCTCGCCCAGGGACTTGCCGTTGACGGTCAAGGCATTGGGGTGGGGGATCAGGTTGGCTTCACCGAGGCGACGCAGCACTGCGGGCAAGCCACCTGCGTAGTAGAACTCTTCCATCAGGAAGCGCCCGGACGGTTGCAGGTCGACGATGGTCGGCATGCCGCGGCCGATGCGGGTCCAGTCATCCAGGTCGAGTTCAACCCCGATGCGCCCGGCAATGGCTTTCAAGTGGATCACCGCGTTGGTCGAACCGCCGATGGCCGCGTTTACCCGGATCGCGTTTTCAAACGCTTCCTTGGTCAGGATCTTCGACAGCTTCAAGTCTTCGCGCACCATCTCCACCGCACGCATGCCCGACATATGCGCCAGCACATAACGCCGTGCATCCACCGCCGGGATCGCCGCGTTGTGGGGCAGGGACGTGCCCAGTGCCTCGGCCATGCAGGCCATGGTCGACGCCGTGCCCATGGTGTTGCAGGTGCCCGCCGAGCGTGACATGCCGCCTTCGGCCGCGAGGAAGTCATCCAGGGTGATGGTGCCGGCCTTGACCTGTTCGCTGAGCTGCCACACCACGGTGCCCGAACCGATGTCCTGGCCTTTGTGCTTGCCATTGAGCATCGGCCCGCCGGTGACCACGATGGCCGGCACATCGCAACTGGCCGCGCCCATCAGCAGCGCCGGGGTGGTCTTGTCGCAACCGGTCAGCAGCACCACGCCATCGATGGGGTTGCCGCGAATGGCTTCCTCCACATCCATGCTCGCCAGGTTGCGGGTGAGCATGGCGGTAGGGCGCAGGTTGGATTCACCGTTGGAAAACACCGGGAATTCCACCGGGAAGCCACCGGCCTCGATCACGCCGCGCTTGACGTGCTCGGCGATCTGGCGGAAGTGCGCGTTGCACGGGGTCAGCTCCGACCAGGTATTGCAGATGCCGATGATCGGCTTGCCATGAAACTGGTGGTCGGCAATGCCCTGGTTCTTCATCCAGCTGCGGTACATGAAGCCGTTCTTGTCGGCGGTACCAAACCACTGGGCGGAGCGTAGGCCGGGCTTTTTGTCAGGCATGATCGATTCTCTTATTGTATGACTATATGTTCTATGCGTGGTTAAACATAAGCGCAAAATCGAAGCTTTGGAAGTGTTGTTTTGTAAATAGTCCTACTATATAGTCGTTCTCAACTGAGGTATGACCCTGGCGAATTTCGCGAGAGGCGTCCCCCGAGCTTCTATAAAAACAACAATCGGAGATCGACCCATGAGCCAGGAATTGCGGCTTATTCGGCGCATCACGCTGAAACTGATTCCCTTCCTGATCCTGCTGTATCTGATCGCCTACGTGGACCGTTCCGCCGTAGGGTTCGCCAAGCTGCACATGGGCGCCGACGTCGGCATCGGTGACGCCGCCTATGGCCTCGGTGCCGGGCTGTTCTTCATTGGCTACTTCCTGTTCGAAATCCCCAGCAACCTGATGCTCGACCGCTTCGGCGCGCGGCGCTGGTTTGCGCGCATCATGATCACCTGGGGCGCCATCACCATCGGCATGGCCTTCGTGCAAGGTCCGCACAGCTTCTATGTGATGCGCTTTTTGCTCGGCGCGGCGGAGGCGGGGTTCTTTCCTGGCGTGCTGTACTACATCACCCAATGGTTCCCGGTACGCCATCGCGGCAAGATCCTCGGGCTGTTCATTCTCTCCCAGCCCATCGCGATGATGATCACCGGGCCCGTGTCCGGCGGCCTGCTCGGCATGGACGGCATCCTTGGCCTGCACGGCTGGCAGTGGCTGTTTATCGTGATCGGCACCCCGGCGATCCTGCTGACCTGGCCGGTGCTGCGCTACCTGCCGGACGGCCCGAAACAGGTCAGCTGGATGAGCGAGCAAGAAAAGACCTGGCTCACCGGCGAGCTGGAAAAAGACCTGCAAGCCTACGGCCAGACCCGCCATGGCAACCCCTTGCATGCCCTCAAGGACAAGCGCGTGTTGCTGCTGGCGCTGTTCTATCTGCCGGTGACACTGAGCATCTACGGCCTGGGCCTGTGGCTGCCGACCCTGATCAAGCAGTTCGGCGGCAGCGACCTCACCACCGGCTTCATCTCCGCCGTGCCGTATATCTTCGGCATCATCGGCCTGTTGATCATCCCGCGCAGTTCCGACCGTTTGAATGATCGCTATGGCCATCTCGCGGTGCTGTATGTGCTCGGCGCCATCGGCCTGTTCTGCAGCGCCTGGCTGAGTGTGCCGGTGCTGCAGATGGCTGCGTTGTGCCTGGCGGCGTTCGCCATGTTTTCCTGCACCGCGGTGTTCTGGACCTTGCCGGGGCGCTTCTTTGCCGGGGCCAGCGCGGCAGCCGGTATCGCCTTGATCAACTCGGTGGGCAACCTCGGCGGCTACATCGGTCCGTTCGTGATCGGTGCGCTCAAGGAATACACCGGTAACCTGGCCTCGGGCCTGTATTTCTTATCCGGCGTGATGGTGTTCGGGCTGGTCTTGACCCTCGTGGTCTACCGCGTACTGGAGCGCAAGCACGTGCTGCCGGTCGACCAATTCGCCGCCAGCGCCCGTGGCGCCACACGTACTTAAATCCTGGAGAAAATGCATGCGTCTAGTTCAGTTCGAATTGGGTAACGGGGAGCGCCGCGTCGGCGTAGTGGAAGGCAACACTCTGCGCGAAGTGCAGGGCGCGCACAGCGTACGCGAGTTGGCGCTGGCCGCCATCAAGGCCGGCACCGGCCTTGCGCAACAGGTGCAGGGCCTGGGCCTGGGCGACAGCCATGACTACGCCGCGCTGCTGGCCGAGCTGAAAGTCCTGCCGCCACTGGACCACCCGGACCCGGCCCATATGCTGATCAGCGGCACCGGCCTGACCCACCTGGGCAGCGCTTCGGCCCGCGACAAGATGCACCAGCAGGCCGGCGACGACAGCGCCATGACCGACACCATGCGTATCTTCAAGTGGGGCGTAGAGGGCGGCAAGCCCGCGGCCGGCCAGGCAGGCGTGCAGCCGGAGTGGTTCTACAAGGGCGACGGCAGCATTGTCGTGCGCCCGGGCGCCGCCTTCCCGGTGCCACCGTTTGCCGAAGACGCTGGCGAAGAGCCGGAGATCGGCGGCCTCTATGTGATCGGCCACGACCGCAAACCCTATCGCCTGGGTTTTGCGGTGGGTAATGAGTTCTCCGACCATGTGATGGAACGCAAGAACTACCTGTACCTGGCCCATTCCAAGCTGCGCAGTTGCAGCTATGGCCCGGAACTGCGCGTGGGCGAGCTGCCCCAGCACCTGGCCGGCAGCAGCCGCATCCTGCGCAACGGCGAAGAAATCTGGCGGAACGAATTCCTCAGTGGCGAGGCCAATATGTGCCACAGCCTGGAAAACCTTGAGTATCACCACTTCAAATACAGCCAGTTCCTCAAGCCGGGGGATGTGCACATTCACTTCTTCGGCACCGCTACGCTGTCATTTGCCGACGGTATACGTACCCAGCCGGGCGACGTGTTCGAGATCAGCCAGGCCGAATTCGGCGCGCCGTTGATCAACGGTATCGGCAGCAGCGATGCGGCATTTGAACCCGGCCAAGTCACCCCCCTTTAAGGAGATCAACATGACCCAGTTCCTCGGCCACAACTACATCGGCGGCCAACGCAGCGCCAACGGCAACGTCAAGCTGCAAAGCGTCGATGCCACCAGCGGTGAAGCCTTGCCGCAGGATTTCTACCAGGCCACACCGCAAGAGGTCGATGCCGCCGCCAAGGCCGCCGCCGCTGCGTATCCGGCGTTCCGTGCGCTGAGTGCCGCGCGCCGTGCGCAGTTCCTGGACGCGATAGCCGACGAGCTGGATGCCCTGAGCGATAACTTCATCGATTTGGTCTGCCGCGAAACCGCGCTGCCCGCCGCCCGCATCAAAGGCGAGCGCGGGCGCACCAGCGGCCAGATGCGCCTGTTCGCCACGGTGCTGCGCCGTGGCGATTTCTACGGGGCGCGTATCGATAAAGCCTTGCCGGATCGCCAGCCGCTGCCACGCCCGGACCTGCGCCAATACCGTATCGGCCTGGGCCCGGTCGCCGTGTTTGGCGCGAGTAATTTCCCCCTGGCATTTTCCACGGCCGGTGGCGATACCGCCGCTGCGTTGGCCGCAGGCTGCCCAGTGGTGTTCAAGGCCCACAGCGGGCACATGGCGACGGCCGAGCAGGTGGCCGATGCGATCATTCGCGCAGCCGAGGCCACCGAGATGCCGGCGGGGGTATTCAACATGATCTTCGGCGGCGGCGTCGGCGAAGCCCTGGTCAAGCATCCGGCGATCCAGGCCGTGGGTTTCACCGGCTCGCTCAAGGGTGGCCGTGCCCTGTGCGATATGGCCGCGGCACGCCCGCAACCGATCCCGGTGTTCGCCGAGATGTCGAGCATCAACCCGGTGATCGTGCTGCCTCAGGCCCTGCAGGCTCGTGCCGAAAGCGTGGCCCGCGACCTGACCGCCTCGGTGGTGCAGGGCTGCGGCCAGTTCTGCACCAACCCCGGCCTGGTCATCGGTATCGCTTCGCCACAATTCACGGCGTTCACTCAACAGGTCGCGCAATTGATCGGCGCGCAACCGGCGCAGACCATGCTCAACGCCGGCACCTTGGGCAGCTATGGCAAGGGCCTGGAAAAACTCCTGTCCCACCCCGGCATCCAGCACCTGGCGGGTAACGCGCAATCGGGCAACCAGGCTCAACCGCAGCTGTTCAAGGCGGACGTACGGCTGTTGATCGACGGCGACGAAGTGCTGCAGGAAGAAGTGTTCGGCCCCACCACGGTGTTCGTCGAAGTTGCCGACCAGGCCCAGCTCAGCACCGCTTTGCAGGGGCTGCACGGGCAATTGACCGCCACCATCATTGGCGAACCGGCTGACCTGCAACAGTTCGCCGAACTCACGCCGCTGCTGGAGCAGAAAGTCGGACGCATCCTGCTCAACGGTTATCCCACTGGCGTCGAAGTCTGCGATTCGATGGTGCACGGCGGGCCGTATCCGGCAACGTCCGACGCCCGCGGCACGTCGGTGGGCACCCTGGCCATCGACCGCTTCCTGCGCCCGGTGTGCTTCCAGAATTACCCTGATAGCCTGCTGCCCGAGGCGTTGAAAAACGCCAACCCGTTGCGTATCCAGCGGCTGGTGGATGGCACGCCATCCCGCGATCCGCTGTAAGTCACCAGGAGGCTTCATGTCAGTGAATGCAGTGACCCCACACCGTGCCCGGTTGGGCGAGGGGCCGTTCTGGGACATACCGACCCAGGCTCTGTATTGGGTGGATATCGCCGCCCGCCAGGCCCTGCGCCTGATGGGCGGCGAGTTGCAGGTCTGGCAATTGCCCGAGCATGTCTCGGCATTCATCCCCTGTGAAAGCGGCGATGCGCTGGTGACCTTAAGCAGCGGCGTGTATCGCCTGGACCTGACCACCGAAGCGCTGACCCTGCTGTGCGTCGCCGACCCGCAACCCGGCAACCGCGGCAATGAAGCGCGCTGCGATGCCCAGGGCCGGCTGTGGCTGGGCACCATGCAGAACAATATCGGTGAGCAAGGCGAGGACTTGCCCATCACTCGGCGTTCCGGCGGATTGTTCCGCATCGATGCCGATGCCACGGTCACGCCGCTGCTCAGCGGCCTGGGCATTCCCAACACACTGCTGTGGAGTGAAGACGGTGGTCACGTGCACTTCGGCGACAGCATGGACGGCACGCTGTACCACCATGCAATCCAGTCTGACGGCCAACTCGATCCCGCACGGGTGTGGTTCGGACCCCACGAGCGAGGCGGTCCGGACGGTTCGGCCATGGACGCCGAAGGCTACATCTGGAATGCCCGTTGGGACGGCAGTTGCCTGCTTCGCCTGACACCCCTTGGCAAGGTGGACCGCATCATCGAACTGCCCGTCAGCCGTCCCACCAGTTGCGTGTTCGGTGGGGCCGACCTGACCACGTTGTATATCACCAGCGCCGCGAGCCCCTTGGGTCACCCTTTGGACGGTGCGCTGTTGGCCATTGAGGTCGATGTGCCTGGCAAACCTTGTCACCGCTTCGCCGGTTAAACCCAAGACTCAAAAACAACAACAAGAGGTGTCGTTCATGAAAAAGACTCTACGCGTTCTGGCTGCCGCTGTTGCTTTAAGCAGCCTCAGCAGCATCGTATCGGCTGAAGAAGTCAAGATCGGTTTTTTGGTCAAGCAGGCCGAGGAGCCCTGGTTCCAGACCGAATGGGCCTTCGCCGAAAAAGCCGGCAAGGAACACGGTTTCACCGTGATCAAGATCGCCGTGCCCGACGGCGAGAAAACCCTCTCGGCCATCGACAGCCTGGCCGCCAACGGCGCCAAGGGCTTTGTGATCTGCCCGCCGGACGTGTCCCTGGGCCCGGCCATCGTCGCCAAGGCCAAGGTCAATGGCCTGAAAGTGATGGCCGTGGATGACCGCTTTGTCGATGCCAAGGGCAACTTCATGGAGGACGTGCCGTACCTGGGCATGGCCGCCTTCGAAGTGGGCCAGAAGCAGGGCGCCGCCATGGCCGCCGAGGCGAAGAAACGCGGGTGGGACTGGAAGGACACTTACGCGGTGATCAACACCTTCAACGAGCTCGATACCGGTAAAAAGCGCACCGACGGCTCGATCAAATCCCTGGAAGAAGCCGGCATCCCCAAGGATCACATCCTCACCGCTGCCCTCAAGACTCTTGACGTGCCTGGCAGCATGGACGCCACCAACTCGGCCCTGGTCAAGCTGCCCGGCGGCGCTAAAAACCTGATCATCGGCGGCATGAACGACAACACCGTGCTCGGCGGCGTACGCGCCACTGAAAGCGCCGGCTTCAAGGCGGCCAACGTGATCGGCATCGGCATCAATGGCACCGACGCCATCGGCGAATTGAAGAAAGCCGACAGTGGTTTCTTCGGCTCCATGCTGCCGAGCCCGCATATCGAAGGCTATAACACCGCGCTGATGATGTACGAGTGGGTCACCAAAGGCACTGAACCACCGAAGTACACCGCCATGGACGAAGTCACCCTGATCACCCGCGAGAACTTCAAGGAAGAACTGACCAAGATCGGGCTGTGGAAATGACCGCTGCGGCCCTGCGTTTCGACGCGATCGGCAAAACCTTTCCCGGGGTCAAGGCGTTGGACGGCATCAGCTTCACCGCCCACCCCGGGCAGGTGCACGCCCTGATGGGCGAGAACGGTGCGGGCAAGTCGACGCTGCTGAAGATCCTCGGCGGCGCTTACATTCCCAGCAGCGGCAGCGTGCAGATCGGCACGCAGGTCATGGCGTTCAAAAATGCCGCCGACAGCATCGCCAGCGGCGTCGCGGTGATCCACCAGGAACTGCACCTGGTGCCGGAAATGAGCGTCGCCGAGAACCTGTTCCTCGGGCACTTGCCGACGCGCCTGGGCGTGGTCAATCGCGCCCTGCTGCGCCAGCAGGCGCTGACGTGTCTCAAGGGCCTGGCCGATGAGATCGACCCCGACGAGAAACTCGGGCGCCTGTCCCTGGGCCAGCGCCAACTGGTGGAAATCGCCAAGGCGCTGTCCCGTGGCGCCAACGTGATCGCCTTCGATGAACCCACCAGCAGCTTGTCGGCGCGGGAAATCGACCGGCTGATGGCGATCATTGCGCGCCTGCGTGACGAGGGCAAAGTGGTGCTCTACGTGTCGCACCGCATGGAAGAGGTGTTCCGTATCTGCGATGCGGTGACGGTGTTCAAGGACGGTCGCTACGTGCGCACCTTCGAAGACATGAGCAGCCTGACCCACGACCAGTTGGTGACCTGTATGGTCGGCCGCGATATCCAGGACATCTACGACTACCGCCCGCGGGAGCAGGGCGAGGTGGCCCTCAAGGTCGACGGCCTGCTCGGCCCGGGGCTGCGTGAGCCGATCAGTTTCCAGGTGCGCAAGGGCGAGATCCTCGGCCTGTTCGGGCTGGTGGGCGCGGGGCGCACCGAGCTGTTTCGTTTGCTCAGCGGCCTGGAGCGCGCCAGCGCCGGCAGCCTGGAGCTGTGCGGGCAAGCGCTGCAGTTGCGCTCACCCCGCGACGCCATCGCCGCCGGCGTGTTGCTGTGCCCGGAGGACCGCAAGAAGGAAGGCATCATCCCGCTGGCCAGCGTCGCCGAAAACATCAACATCAGTGCCCGCGCGGCGCATTCCACCTTTGGCTGGCTGCTGCGCGACGGCTGGGAGAAGGGCAACGCCGACCGGCAGATCCAGGCGATGCGGGTCAAAACCCCAAACGCCGCGCAGAAGATCCTGTACCTCTCCGGCGGCAACCAGCAGAAGGCCATTCTCGGCCGCTGGCTGTCGATGCCGATGAAAGTGCTGCTGCTGGACGAGCCCACCCGTGGCATCGATATCGGCGCCAAGTCAGAGATCTACCAGATCATCCATAACCTGGCGGCCAGCGGCATTGCGGTGATCGTGGTGTCCAGCGACCTGATGGAAGTGATGGGTATTTCCGACCGCATTCTGGTGCTGTGCGAAGGTGCCCTGCGTGGCGAACAACGGCGTGAACACGCCACTGAATCCAACCTGCTGCAACTGGCCTTGCCACGCGGCGTGGCGAACTGAGAGAAGACGATGACAACCCAACCCAACGCGTTGCCCTCGGCACGCAAACCCCTCGATATGCGCGCATTGCTCGACAACTGGGCGATGCTGTTGGCGGCAGTGGGCATCTTTGTGCTGTGCGCCTTGCTGATTGATAACTTCCTTTCGCCGCTGAACATGCGCGGCCTGGGCCTGGCGATTTCCACCGTCGGCATAGCCGCGTGCACCATGCTGTTCTGCCTGGCCTCGGGGCACTTCGACTTGTCGGTGGGCTCGGTGATTGCCTGCGCCGGGGTGGTGGCGGCGATTGTGATGCGCGATACCGACAGCGTGATGCTGGGCATTGGCGCGGCGTTGCTGATGGGCCTGATGGTGGGCCTGATCAATGGAATAGTGATCGCCAAGCTGCGGGTCAACGCCTTGATCACCACCTTGGCGACCATGCAGATCGTGCGCGGCCTGGCCTACATCTTTGCCGATGGCAAGGCTGTGGGGGTGTCCGAGGAGCAGTTCTTCGTCTTCGGCAACGGCCAACTGTTTGGCGTGCCGGTGCCGATCCTGATCACCATTGTCTGCTTCCTGTTCTTCGGCTGGCTGCTCAACTACACCACCTACGGGCGCAACACCATGGCCATCGGCGGCAACCCGGAAGCGGCGCTGTTGGCCGGGGTCAACGTGGACCGCACCAAGATCCTGATCTTCGCCGTCCATGGCCTGATCGGCGCGCTGGCCGGGGTGATCCTGGCCTCGCGCATGACCTCCGGCCAACCGATGATCGGCCAGGGCTTCGAGCTGACGGTGATCTCTGCGTGCGTACTGGGCGGGGTATCGCTGAGCGGCGGCATCGGCATGATCCGCCATGTGATCGCTGGGGTGCTGATCCTGGCGATCATCGAGAACGCGATGAACCTGAAGAACATCGACACGTTTTACCAGTACGTGATTCGCGGCTCGATCCTGCTGCTGGCTGTCGTGATCGATCGCATGAAACAACGCTAACCCGAGCCATACGAAGATCCAATGTGGGAGGGGCGGTGCGACGATTCGACTTGCTCCCGATGGCGGTGGGTCAGTTACAGATGCATCAACTGACCCACCGCCAACGGGAGCAAGCCCCCTCCCACAGTTTTAATCGGCGGAGAACTTGAAGAGGGTGTGTTGGGTATAGGTCTGCCCAGGGTTCAAGCGAGTTGAGGCAAAGCCTGGCTGGTTAGGCGCATCCGGGAAGTGCTGGGTCTCCAAGGTAAACCCGCTCCAGTGCTGATACGTCTTGCCCCCTTTGCCCTTCACCGAGCCATCGAGGAAGTTGCTGGTATAGAACTGCACACCCGGTTCGCTGGTGTAGAGCTGCAAGCGCCGGCCGGACTCAGGGTCATGCACCTCGGCGGCGAGCTGCTTCACATCGCCCTTGGTGTCCAGCGCCCAGTTGAAATCGAAGCCACCCTGTTTCGGTTCGGCGAACTTGAGCTGCGGATGGTCCGCCTTGATGTGCTGGCCGATAGGCGTGGGCTTGAGGAAGTCCATCGGCGTGCCCTTGACGGGCGCCAATTCACCGGTGGGGATCAAGGTGGCATTCACGGGGGTGTAGTGGCTGGCATGCAGGGTGGCGACCTGCTTGAGAATGTCGCCGTTACCCGCGCCGGCGAGGTTGAAGTAGCTGTGGTTGGTCAGGTTGAGCACCGTCGGTTTGTCGGTGGTGGCCTTGTAGTCGATGTGCAGTTCGTTGTTGTCGTTCAGGCGGTAAGTGACTTCGGTCTTCAGGTTACCGGGGAAGCCCATTTCACCGTCCTTGGACAGGTAGGTGAGGGTGACGCCCACCGAGTCCTTGTCCTTGACCGGCTGGGCTTGCCATACCTGCTTGTCGAAGCCTTGGGCGCCGCCATGCAGGGAGTTGGGACCGTCGTTGAGCGGCACCTGGTAGCGTTTGCCGTCGAGTTCGAAGGCGCCGCCGGCCAGGCGATTGCCGAAACGGCCGATGGTCGCGCCAAAAAATGCCGTGCCGGCCTGATAGCCCTGCACGTCATCGAAGCCCAGCACCACGTCGTCGACCTTGCCGTGTTTGTCCGGCACCTTCAACGACTGCAATACGCCGCCGTAGGTGATTACCGTGGCTTGCATGCCATGGCTGTTGCGCAATATGTACTGTTCGACGGCGGTGCCGTCATTGGTTTTGCCGAAGGGTTTGTGTTCGCTGGTCAGGCCGGCGGCCTGGGTGCCGCCGCTGGCGACCAGCATGGACAGCGCCAGACCGGACAGCAGGTAACGAGGGTGCTTCATGGTCGAACTTCCTTTTGTTGTTTTGGATGGAATAGTTCTACTAATTTGAGATATTTTGTCGTAATGACCCCGGATTTATAGCCTTTAACGGCGTGTTTGCAAAATAAAATAAGACTAATTAAGCAGAGCGATCACTGATATGAATACCCAGCAAGCGATTTATCCCGACCTCAAGGACAAAACCGTGCTGATTTCCGGCGGTGCCTCGGGGATTGGCGAGTTCATGGTGCGCGCCTTCGCCGCGCAAGGCGCCAAGGTGGGTTTCGTGGACCGTGCGCAAAGCCAGGGCGAACGCTTGGCCGCGCTGTTGAATTCCCAAGGGCTTACCGTGGAGTTCGAGTGCTGCGACATCACCGACGAAATTGGCTACCGCGCCGCCATCGGGCGCTTCGAGCAGTCGCTGGGGCCGATCACGGTGCTGGTGAACAATGCGGCCAATGACGTGCGCCACAGCCTGGAAGAAATCGACTCGCAAATGTTCGACCAGCTGATTGCGGTCAACCTCAAGCACGCCTTCTTCGCCGCCAAGGCGGTGGTGCCGATGATGAAAGAGGCCGGTGGTGGCTCGATCATCAACCTGGGATCGGTCGGCTGGATGATGGCCTCGGCCGGCTACCCGGTGTACGCCGCCAGCAAGGCCGCGGCCCACGGCATGACCCGCGGCCTGGCGCGGGAACTGGGGCCCAGCCATATCCGCGTCAATACGCTGGTGCCGGGCTGGGTGATGACGGAAAAGCAACTGGCCATGTGGGTTGACGATGCGGCCAGGGAACTCATCGCCCGCAGCCAATGCCTGCCCGGCAGTGTGATGCCGGAACACATCGCCAATATGGCGTTGTTTTTGGCCTCGGACGCCTCGGCAATGTGCTCGGCGCAGAACTTCATCGTTGACGGCGGTTGGGTGTAGAAACGCGATTACCAAAACGACGAAGGTCGAGTGTGGGAGGGGGCTTGCTCCCGATCGCGGTGGATCAGCTACAGATGCATCAGCTGACCCGCCGCCATCGGGAGCAAGCCCCCTCCCACATTTGAACAGTGGTGTTTATGCGATGGGATAACGCTTGAACGCCGGGTGCTGTTCGAGGCGTTCAGCATGGCGCTTGAGGTTGGGGAACGCATCGGCCTTCACCACCGAGGCCACAGTGAACTGGCTGAACGACCAGGCGACCGCCGCCGTAATTGATGCCTGGGTCAGCGCTTCGCCGTTGTCCAGTTGCTTGTCCAGCAACGCATAAGCCGCCAGCAATTGCCCGCTGACCCGCTCGATCCACGGCGCATGCAGCTTTTCGGCTGGGCGCAGTTTGTGTTCATAGACGATCTGCACGCTCTTTTCACAGGCCGCGAGGGCCAACCCGAGCAGGTGCAGGTCGTGGGCGCGTGCCGCCGGTTGTTGAGGCAGCAGCTTCTTGTCAGCTGGCGCCAAGGTTTCGAGGTAGTCGAGGATCAGGCTCGAATCCATCAGCATTGTCCCGTCATCCAGCACCAGGGTAGGCGCCTTGACCACCGGGTTGACCTGGGAAAACTCCGCAAAGGTGCTGAACACCGACAGCGGCTCATGCACAAACTCCACCCCATACAAGTCCAGGGAAATCGCCACGCGGCGTACGTAGGGCGAGTCCAGCATTCCGACCAGTTTCATGCAGCCTCCATTGCTTTCGCGGTGTGATTGGCTGACGAGATTAAGGCTTCATGATCAAGGTGCGCAATGCTTGAAGGGGCAGTCGCTACATTGAACTGCGGGCCGCCCCGGGCGGTTGCCCGGTGATGCGCTTGAAGGCACGGCTGAACGCCGCCTGGGAGGTGTAGCCGAGGCGTTGCGCGACGGTTTCGATGGGCATGCGCTCCAGCGTCAGCCACTGGCTGGCCAGGCGCATGCGCAGTTCCGTGGCGTAGCGCAACGGCGGTATGCCGAGGATGGCCTGGAAGCGATCGGCAAATACCGAGCGCGAGGTATGGCACTGCGCGGCCAGTTCCGCCACGCTCCAGTCGCGGCCCGGCTGCTGGTGCAGGGCGAGGAGGGCGCGGGCCAGGCGTGGGTCGCGTAGCGCCGCCACCAGGCCCGAGGCGTTGCCGCAGGCACATTCGACCCAGCCGCGTACGATCATCGCCGCCACCACATCGGCCAGGCGCGCGAGGATGCCGGCAAAGCCGATGCGGGCCGTGGAGACTTCCCGTTCCATCACCGCCAGGATCGGCATCAGGCCGGGGTAACGCTGGCCCCCGGCATCGATCAGCATCAGCGCCGGCATCAGGTTGCCGAGGCCCTGGATGCTGCCGAGTTCGAACTCCATGCAGGCACTGAACAGCAGAGTGCTGGGGGCGGTCTCGGGTGACGCATCCACGGCGCAGACGGCGTCTCCCAGCGGGGCGCTGTCGAAATCGCCGATGTCTTGCACATCGGTGCTTGCGTCGGATAACAGTGCATGCGCGCCGCCATGGGCGATGAACACCGCATTGCCCGCCGACAGTTCGAAAAGGTCGCCATCCTCGCCGCGCAAGGTCACGTGGCCGGCCGCGAGAAAGTGGAAATAGGCATGTCCGGGCTTGGCGCCAAAGCCCATGCCGAAGGTCGGCCCGGCCTGGATGCGCCGGTACTGCACACCGCGCAGGCGCATACCGCGCAACAGTTCATTGATCAGGTCGGAAGACAGGGTAAAAGCATCCGCGGCAGTCATGGTCGGGGTTTCGGTCAAAAACTCAAGGGTTTGCATCATAGATCATCCTGCCAGGCAAACCTAGACTTGTCGCCTTGCTAATGATTTGAGGATGACCTGTGATGAGTGAGTATGCAGCCCAAGCCCCTGCCGGGGTGGTGACGGAGCCGGCCTGGCTGGCGGTATTTTCTTTGGCAATGGGGGTGTTCGGTTTGCTGACGGCGGAATACCTGCCGGCCAGTTTGTTGACCCCCATGGCCTTGGACCTGGGTGTTTCGGAAGCGTTAGCCGGGCAAGCCGTGACGGTGACGGCGGTGGTGGCGTTGTTTGCCGGCTTGCTGGTGCCCGGCCTGACCCGAAGCATCGACCGGCGCGTGGTGCTGCTGGGGTTCTCCACGCTGATGATCGCCTCCAACCTGCTGGTGGCGCTGTCTTCCAGCCTGACCGTGCTGTTGTTGATGCGCATCCTGCTGGGCATCGCCCTGGGCGGCTTCTGGAGCATGGCGGCGGCGGTGGCTATGCGCCTGGTGCCGGCGGCTTCCCTGCCACGGGCGCTGTCGATCATCTTCAGCGGGATTGCGGCGGGCACCGTGGTCGCCGTGCCGCTGGGCAGCTACTTGGGTGGCCTGTATGGCTGGCGCAGTGCGTTTATCGCGGCGGCTGCCGTGGGTGCGGTGACCCTGGCGTTCCAGGCGTTCACCCTGCCGCGCCTGGTGCCCAATGGCACCGCGCGCCTGCGCACCGTGCTGGAGGTGTTGCTGCGTCCGGGCATCGCCATGGGTATGTTCGGCTGCGTACTGGTACACACCGCGCATTTCGCATTGTTCACCTATATTCGCCCGTTCCTGGAAAGCACCACCGGCGTCGATACCCAAGGGCTGGCCCTGATGCTGCTGGGTTTTGGCGTGGCGAATTTCGTCGGCACCTTGCTCGCCGGTTGGCTGCTGGTGCGCCACCCGCGTGGGACATTGGTGTTGATGCCGGTGCTGGTGGGCATTGCGGCACTGGCCCTGGTCTGGCTGCCGGTGTCACTGCCGGGCCAGGCGTTGCTCCTGGCGCTGTGGGGCATGGCGTTCGGCGGCGTACCGGTGGCATGGTCCAACTGGGTCGCCCGTGCCGTGCCGGACCAGGCCGAAAGTGCCGGCGGCATGGTGGTCGCTTCGGTGCAGTCGGCGATTGCCGCAGGGGCTGCCGGTGGCGGGTTGATGTTCAGCGTCAGCGGCATTGGTGGGGTATTTGTGGGTGCGGGCGTGTTGATGTTGCTCGCGGCCTTGCTTATCGCCCTGCGCGTACAGGTGCCTCGACAAGGCCGGGATGCCGGTGTGACGCACCACCCGTCTTTGGTTTAGTCTGGAACGCTTCGTTGATCACAATCCCTGAGGAGCAGTGGCATGGCTGACTATCTACCCCCAAAGGTCTGGACCTGGGACACCGAGAGCGGCGGCACCTTCGCCAGTATCAACCGGCCCATCGCTGGTGCTACCCACGATAAAGAGCTGCCGATCGGCAAGCATCCGCTGCAGCTGTATTCCCTGGCCACGCCCAACGGGCAGAAGGTCACGATCCTGCTTGAAGAGTTGCTGGCCCTCGGGCATACCGGCGCCGAATACGACGCCTGGCTGATCAAGATCGGCGACGGCGACCAGTTCGGCAGTGGCTTCGTGGCGGTGAACCCGAATTCGAAGATTCCGGCCCTGATGGACCGCAGCGGTGCAACGCCGATTCGGGTGTTCGAGTCCGGCGCGATCCTGCAGTACCTGGCCGAGAAATTCGGCGCATTCTTGCCCAGCGAGCCTGCGGCCCGGGCTGAATGCCTGTCATGGTTGTTCTGGCAGATGGGCAGCGCGCCTTACCTGGGGGGTGGCTTCGGGCATTTCTATGCCTATGCGCCGAGCAAGATGGAGTACCCGATCAACCGCTTTGCCATGGAAGCCAAGCGTCAGCTGGACGTGTTGGACAAGCGCCTGGCGGTGAGCGAGTACATTGCCGGCGATGAGTACACCATTGCCGATATCGCCATCTGGCCCTGGTACGGCGGGCTGGTC
This sequence comes from Mythimna loreyi, assembly GCA_029852875.1. Classification (NCBI taxonomy): domain Eukaryota; kingdom Metazoa; phylum Arthropoda; class Insecta; order Lepidoptera; family Noctuidae; genus Mythimna; species Mythimna loreyi. The sequence goes on from JARGEH010000033.1 coordinate 156,689, forward strand.
AAGGGCCGCTTGTACGGCGACTCGGCGGAGTTTCTCTCGGTGCATGAATACAAACACGTGCTGCGCTGGGCCGACGCAATTGACGCCCGGCCGGCGGTGCAGCGCGGACGGCGGGTGAACAGGGTGTCGGGTGAGGAGCAGTTGCCCGAACGGCATGACGCGAGTGACCTGGACTGATTCAGAGCCAGTGTGGGAGGGGGCAAGCCCCCTCCCACATTTGGATCTCCTTTGCCTCGGTTTACTTGTAGCGCTGTTCGAATACCGCCACCTGTTCGGGCTTGATCAGTTCAAACGGCACCCACACTTCGGCTTCAATCGGTTCGCCCTTGATCATCTTGATCGCCGCTTGCACCGCCTGGGTCGCCTGGGCCTTGGGGTCCTGGAACACTGAGGCAGCAAGCAGCCCGCGCTTGATCGCGGCCAGGCCATCGGGCAGGCCGTCGATGCCGACGATCGCAATCTCGCCTTTGGCCTTGCCCGCTTGCTGCAAAGCCATGGCCGCACCGATTGCCATTTCATCGTTGTTGGCGACAATGGCATCGAACTGCGTGCCTGCCAGCAGCCAGTTGCTGGTCAGGTCCATGCCTTTGTTGCGTTGCCACTCGGCGCTTTGCTGCTCGACGATCTTGATACCGGGAAAGTCGTTGAGCACCTGCCTGGCGCCCTCGGTGCGGTCATGGGTGGCGTTCTGCGCGAGGTCACCCATGATGATCGCCACATTGCCCTGGCCGCCGAGTTTTTCCGCGAGGTAGCGCATCTGCAATTGCCCGGCCTCGATGTCGTTGGACGCCACGGTAACCACGCCCTTGGGCAACGTGCGTTCATCCGGGTGACGGTTGACGTACACCAGCGGAGTCTTGGCTGCCACGGCGGCGCGGGTGATGTTGGCAGTGGCAGCCGTGTCGACCGGCAGCACGATCACCGCATCGACTTTCTGGTTGAGAAAACCTTCGACCTGGTTGAGCTGGCGCACCACATCGCCCTGGGCGTCTTCGAACTGGATCTGCACGTCCTGCTGTTTCGCCGCGGCCTCCAGGCCGCTACGTACATAGGTCATGAAGTTATCGTCGACCCGGGCAATGCTCACGCCAATGCGGTACGCGGCGAAAGTCCATTGGCTGAACAGCAACAGCAGCGCGGCCACTAGCAATGAATAACGATGCATGAGGGTGTTCCTTTTATTGTTATAGGGTGAATGCCTGGCGGAAGCGCTCCAGGGCCAATTCGCTGGTGCCGCTGGCCCAGCCCTCCAGGCCTACCACGCCGGTGTAGCCCATGGCGTACAGCGCACGGGCAATCGCCGGGTAGTGGATTTCGCCAGTGCCGGGCTCCTTGCGCCCGGGCACGTCGGCCACCTGGATTTCACCAATGGCGCTGCCGGCGCGCTGGATCAATTCGATCAGGTTGCCTTCGCCGATCTGCGCGTGGTAAAGGTCCAGGTTCATCTTCAGGTGCGGGCTGCCCACGGCTTCGATTAGCGCCAGGGTCTCGTCGGCGCGGGCGAAGGGCGTGCCGGGGTGATCGACGGCGGTGTTGAGGTTTTCCAGCAGGAACACACGGCCGGCGTCTTCCCCCAGGCGTGCGATTTTTTCCAGGGTCTTGCAGGCGCTCAGCCACATGCGCCCCGAGGTCTGGCTGACCGGCTGTATCGGCAGGCCGCCGTCGCCCAGGCCTGTGCCGTGCAGGTTGAGGCTGGGGCAATTGAGGCGCTCGGCGATGCCCAAAGATTCGCGGGCGCTGTCGAGCAGTTGGCGGCTGCCTTCGGGGTCGGTGAGGGTGCCGCTGATGTAGCCGGTCATCGAGGTGAAGTCCGCGCCGGTCGCGGCCAGGGCGTCGATGTCCTTGTCGGTCCAGCTCCAGATTTCGGCGCTGAACCCCAGGGCGTGGATACGTTTGACCCGTTCGATGAAGGGCAGGTCGAGGAACACCATCTCGGCGCTGACGGCTAATTTGAACGGCATCATGGCCGCGCCCCTTGCACGGCCACAGACTTGCCGGTTTCGTACGACTCGATGCAAGCGCGCGCAATCGCCAGGGCCGCGCGCGCATCCTCACCGCTGGCCAGGGGCTTGGCGCCGCTGCGCAGGCAGTCGACAAAGTGGTTGAGTTCGGCAATGTAGGCGTCGCGCAGCAGGTCAGTGTCCATTCGTTGGGTGTCGGCCTGGATGCCCTCGGCCAGGTAGCGCACCAGGTCGCAGTCATTGAGGCTGCCCATGCTCAGCATGCCTTGGCTGCCGAACACTTCACCGCGCACATCGTAGCCATACACCGCCTGGAAGTTGGCCTCGGCGGTGGCGATGGCGCCGTTGTCGAAGCGGATCGTGACCACGGCGGTGTCGAGCAAGCCTTGGCTTTTGTACGCTGGGGCGATCAGCGCGTCGGCCATTACATATACCTGCACCGCTTCGGCGCCGGGGTTGAGGTAGCGCAGCGTGTCGAAGTCGTGGATCAGGGTCTCCAGGAAGATCACCCATTGTGGTGAAGCGGCTGGGTTGTTCAGCGCCGGGTCGCGGGTCAACGAGCGCAGTAACTGCGGCGTGCCGATGCGGCCGGCGGCGACATCGAGGTGGGCGGTACGGAAGCTCTTGGCGAAACGCCGATTGAAACCGACCTGCAACGGCACGCGGGCGTCTGCGGCAGCGGCGATGGCGCGATCGGCTTCATCCAGGGTGATCGCCATGGGTTTTTCGCAAAAGATACCTTTGCCGGCGCGGGCGGCGCTGATCACCAGTTCGGCGTGGCTGCGGGCGGGGGCGGCAATGAGTACGCCGTCGATCTCCGGGTCGTCCAACAGCTGTTGCGGGTCGGTGTAGACCTTGTCCACCCCCAGCTCTGCTGCCAGGCGTGCGGCCTGGCCTGGGGTAGGATCGGCGATGGCGGCGAGGCAGGCACCGGGGATGTGGCGCGCCGCCGTAAGGCCGTGGAAGCTGCCCATGCGACCGGCACCGATCAAGCCCAGGCGGATATTCTGTGTACTCATGAAGTGACCCCTTTTTATTGTTGGCCGCAGGACAGTCCTGGCTGGCATAGGGGTAGGAGCAAGGGTTATGCCAATTCATAACTCACTGATTGGTAATGGTTTATAAAATAGATTAAACAAAATATGTTCATTTGGATGACATGCCTATACTTACATGTCAAAAACATGAACATGGATACCTCGATGACTCTGACGTTCAGCGGGCAAGACCTCGATTACCTCACGGCCTTGGGGCCGGCTGCGTTGAATGACGGACCCGTCGCTGCGTTGGAGCAGGGCTGGCGAGCGTGTCTGTCCGGCCAGGTCGAACGCCCGGCCGAGGTGCGTCAGGTCATCTGGGATTCGTGGAGGCGCAGTATCGAGGCGGGGATCGATCCCGATGACAGCCACTACCGTTTCGTTGCCGCCCAAGCGCTGGCGGCAACCCTGGCCAATCACCGCGTACTGATCGCGGCCGCCGCGCAAGTCATGCACGGCTTGCTGGCCTATAACCCGCGCGGCCATATCAACCTTGCCGATGCGGAGGGCACCACCCTGTATTTCTGCGGGCTGGACATCACTCCCGTGGGCAGTCGCCTGCTGGAATCGGTACAGGGCACCAACTGCACCGGGCTGGCGCTGGCCGAAGATCGCCTGATGTACGTGTTGGCCGAGGAGAACTTCGCCGGCGCTCTGCGCCAGCGCCGCATGCACTGCGCCGCTGCGCCGATCAAGGATGCCCAGGGCCTGACATTGGCCATGCTCACGCTGACCGCCGAGCCCGGCTGGTTTCATTTCCATACCCTGGGCACCGTCCAGGCGGCAGCCGAAGCGGTGTCGCGGCAGATGGCGCTGCAGGTGTTGCTGGAGGAACAGCAAGCGGTGCTCGAAGTGCTGAACGAAGGCTTGGTGGTGCTGGATGAGCGCGGCTGCATCAAGGCGCTCAACCGTTATGCGCGGCAGTTGTTCGGGGTGGGGCTGGAGCTGATCGGCAGTCCGTTCCAGCGCCTGGGGCGCAGTGAGTTGAGCGACGCGCTGGGTGAGCCGGTGCGTGACCTCGATTGTACCTTTGAGCTGCACGACCGCAGCCAGCTCGCCTGCCTGGTCTCGGTATGCCCGCTGGAGCAGGGCGGGATGATCGTGTCGGTGCGCGAAAACCGCCGCATCCGCGAAATCACCCGGCGCCTTATCGGCACCCAGGCGCGCTATACCTTCGACACCATCCAGGGCACCTCGCGGGCGATCCAGGACGCGCTGCACCTGGGGCGCATTGCCAGTCGCGGCGACGCCACCACCTTGATCCTCGGCGAAAGCGGCACCGGCAAGGAGCTGTTTGCCCAGGCCATTCATAACGCCAGCGAGCGTTGCAACGGCCCGTTCGTGGCGGTCAACTGCGGCGCCATCCCCCGGGACCTGGTGCAGAGCGAACTGTTTGGCCATGTCGAAGGCGCGTTCACCGGCTCGGCACGGGGTGGGTCGGCGGGCAAGTTTGAATTGGCCGATGGCGGCACCATCTTCCTGGATGAAATTGGCGACATGTCCTTCGATGCCCAGGTCAGCCTGTTGCGGGTGTTGCAGGAGGGGGAAGTGACCCGCGTGGGCGCGAAAAATTCGCGGCCAGTGGACGTGCGCATCATCGCCGCCACCCATCGCAACTTGAGCCAGGCAGTGGCCGAAGGCGCGTTTCGTGAGGATCTTTACTACCGCCTCAATGTGTTGAACCTCACCGTGCCGCCGTTGCGAATGCGCCGCGAGGATATCCCGCTGTTGGCACGGCATTTCCTGCAGCGCTGTGCGCGTTCGTTGCGTAAGCCAGTGCAGGGTTTCTCGCCGGAGGCGTTGGCGCTGCTGTCGGCCCATGGCTGGCCGGGCAATGTGCGTGAACTGGAAAACGCCATTGAACGGGCGACCAACCTGGCGATGGGTGAGCTGATCCAGCCGGCTGATTTGCCGCTGGAAACCCAGCAACGGGCGACGCTGCGCCTTTACCAACCTCAGCCCGCGCAGGATCTGAGCAGCCATGAACTGCACGCTATCGTCGCTGCGCTGAAAAACACGGGCGGCAATATTCGCCTGGCGGCCCAGCAACTCAACGTGTCGCGGGGCGGGCTGTACAACAAGATGAGTCGGTTTGGCTTGAATGCAGGGGATTTTCGCGGCCGGTGAAGGATTGCCCGTGTGCAGATTAAATGTGGGAGGGGGCTTGCTCCCGATGGCGACCTGACAGCCGACCGCTAACTAAGGGATGCCCCCGCGATCCAAATGTGGGAGGGGGCTTGCTCCCGATGGCGGCCTGACAGCCGACCGCTAACCAACGGATGCCCCGCGATCCAAATGTGGGAGAGGGCTTGCCCCCGATGGCGGCCTGACAGACGACCAGGATGTTGGATCAGACCGAGTACATATCCATTACTGCGGTAACGGCCACTTAGGGTTCCGCTCTTACAGCGGCTCACTTTTGGAAGGACCGGAATGCCGGCCCAGCCAAAAGTAAGCAAAAGGTCCTCGCCCCACCACTCGGCACCTCGCCCAGGCTCGGTGTGCCCGTAATCCGACATGGATTTGGGGGGCCGCCGCCACGCGCCATCCATGGCGCGGGGCGGCTAAACCGGCATCCCTGCCGGTTTACCCCCCAAATCCCTGTCGAATTCCGGCCAGCGTGGTTTAACGGGGCGCCTGAGATCAAAAGCAGATCAAGATCAAGAGCGGCTCGCTTCGCATCGTGGTTACGGTCGGCAGCTACAAAGTTGCGTAGATACCCATGCCGCGATAGCGGTGTGTCAGCCTCTGAATTTTTGACGGGTTTCATCACCGTCGGGGCAAATCGAATCGTCGCACCGCCCCTCCAACATTGTGTTTTTTGTGTCTCAGGTGCCCATATTTTCCGAGGTCACTATCTGCGGTGGTATATGCACCCGATGCCGCACAGGATCGAAGCCTTCGTCATTCAGCAACTGCACCAGCAGTTGCACCAACGCCGCCGCCGTCTGCCGCGGCTGTGAGTCCATCACCACATCGATCAAGCCGCGGCTCAACGCCTGGCGCGACAGCTCGGTCGACTCCTGCAGAATGCAACACAGCGCCGGGCGCTTGGGCAGTTGCGCCAGGGCGTTGATCACGCCATCACCACCGCCGCCCACGACGCACAGGCCGCGCAGGTCGGTGTGGCGGGCGAGCAGGTCGAGGGTGGCTTCCTCGGTGATGTCGCAGTTGTCCAGGTTGATCAGCGGCTCCAACGGCTTGAGACCCGGCGCGTGTTCGGCGAGGTAGCTGTGCAAGCCTTTGACCCGTGCCTGGTGCCCGAGAAAACGATGGCCGCCGAGCAAAATGCCAACGCTGCCTTTGCGTGCACCGCAGGTGTGTGCCAGCAGCCAACCCATGGTGCGCCCGACCACGTGGTTGTCCTGGCCCACATAGGGTTCGACGGCCTGTTCATGGATATCCGACAGCAGCGCAACCACTGGTACGCCGGCGTCACGAATCTGCGCCAGGCAGGCGTTGATCAGCGGATGGGCGAAGCTGACCACCGCCAGGGCGTCGCACTGCACCGCCAACTGCTCGATCTGCGCCACGATGGCATTCGGTGAACGGTCGTTGATGTAGTCGAACTGGCAGCTCAGGTTGGCGGTGGCGTGATGCTGCGCGGCATCGCTGATGGACTGGGCGAGGTTGGCATAGAAGGCCTGGGCGGTGCCCAGCAACAGCACGCCGAAACGGTAGGTGGGCCGGCGTTCGCGAATGCGCTGGCCGATCAGTCGCGCGGCGAAGTAGCCCACGGCTTCGGCGGCCTGGAAAACTTGTTCGGCCGTGCCCGGGTTGACCGGGGCGCGGGCGTTCAATACCCGGTCGACGGTGGCCACGCTGAGCCCCGCATGGGCGGCGACGGTGGCGATGGTTGGGCGTTTATGGTTGTGCATTGGCAGGCCCCTTGAGCGTCTTGATAGAAAACTATCAAGCCCCGCTGGGGCTGGATGATAGCTTGATAGGGAATGGATTCAAGGCCTTGAGGGCGATTTGGCTGCGCTCTATGGTTGGTTCCGCAAAGCACCTGAAACCCCACGCTTGCGGAGAACAATAACAATGCCTGAACACACCGCTTACCGCGCCCGGCGCGACTACAGCCTCACTGGCCCTGAAGCGGCCCGCGCCGCCGAAAAGGGTCTGGTCTCGGCCAGCTGGTACCAGTCGCCTATCTCGCGCAAACGTATGAAAGAACTGATGCAGCGCCGCGACGGCCCGGCCTTGCTCGACACCGCTATCTGGGTCTCGACGCTGTTGGTCACAGGCTTTGGTGGTTATTGGTTCTGGGGCTCCTGGGCCTGCGTACCGTTCTTCCTGGCCTATGGTGTGCTCTATGGCACCGCGTCCAACCCGCGCTGGCATGAAACCGGCCACGGCACCGCGTTCAAGACCCGCTGGATGAACGACGGGCTGTACCAGGTCGCGTGCTTCATGTGCCTGTTCGAACCCCACGTCTGGCGCTGGAGCCATGCCCGTCATCACACCGACACCATTGTCGTCGGCCGCGACCCGGAGATCGTCGAGCCGCGCCCGCCGAGCCTGTGGATGATGGCCCTCAGCCTGTTCAACCTGCCCCTGGCCTGGAAGACCTTCAGCGGCGTGGCTCGCCATGCGGTGGGCCGGATGAGTGCCCAGGAGCAGGACTTCATCCCCGAAACCGAGTGGCCCAAGGTGTTCCGTGCCGCACGTATATGGATTGGGGTTTATGCGTTGATCATCGGCACCGCGTTGTACCTGCACAGCTGGCTACCGCTGATGCTGGTGGGCCTGCCCAGTCTTTATGGCGCCTGGCTCGGCTATCTGTTCGGCCTCAGCCAGCATGTGGGCCTGGCCGAGGATGTGCTCGACCACCGCAGCAACTGCCGCACCATCTACATGAACCGGGTGCTGCGCTTTATCTACATGAACATGAACTACCACCTCGAACACCACATGTACCCGATGGTGCCTTACCACGCACTCGAACAACTGCACGAAGAAATCCGCAGCGACTGCCCGCCGCCGTACGCCAATCTGTTCGAGGCCTACGGGGAAATCATCGCGACGATCCGCAAACAGCGCAGCGACCCGAGCTATTTCGTCCAGCGCCCGATTCGCCCAAAAGCGCAATCCGCCACTGCCGCTCTGCACGCAGAAGCCTCTGCTGGCTGATCCTCATCCCCCAAACAAGAGAACAATGCCATGAACGATCAATGGATCGACGTCTGCGCCGTGGGCGAAATAGACCCCGAAGACGTATTGCGCTTCGACCACTGCGCGCACACCTACGCGGTGTTCCGCTCTGCCGAGGATGAATTCTTCGCCACCGCCGGCCTGTGCACCCACGAGAAAATCCACCTGGCGGACGGCCTGGTGATGGACCACGTGATTGAATGCCCCAAGCACAACGGACGCTTCGATTACCGTTCCGGCAAAGCCCTGGGCGCGCCGGTGTGCGTCAACCTCAAGACCTACCCGGTGCGGGTCGAAGCGGGGCGGGTACTGCTCGCCGTCACGGCCGAAATATGAGCCAAGCCCTGATCATCGTTGGCGCCGGTCACGCCGGTGGCCGTGCGGCACTGACCTTGCGCGAAGAAGGCTACACCGGGAGCCTGATCCTGATCGGTGATGAAGCGCACTTGCCCTATGAACGGCCACCGCTGTCCAAGGCTGTGCTGCAAGGCTCGACGGACCTGGCCGGATGCAGCCTGTGCGACAGCACACGGCTGGCAGCGCTGGGCATCGAGCATATCGCCGGCAACCCGGTGAGCCGCCTGGACCCGCAGCAACACCGGCTGCAACTGGCCGACGGCCAATGGTTGACCTATACCGGTTTGTTGCTGGCTACCGGTGGCCGGGCCCGACGCTTGCCCGAGGCGCAGGCCCCTGTGCTTTACCTGCGTACCCACGATGAAGCCGTGGCCCTGCGTGATAGGTTGCGCCCCGGCACCCGGGTGGTCGTGGTCGGCGGTGGTTTTATTGGCCTGGAGGTGGCGGCGACCGCACGGGGGCTGGGGTGTGAGGTCACGCTGCTTGAAGCCGGGCCACGCCTGGCGAGCCGGGTGTTGCCGGCGCCGATCAGTGCGGCACTGCTGGCGCTGCATCGTGAGCAAGGTGTGGACGTACGTTTGAACGTCGCCCTCGAATGCATCCACGCCGACGCCGTACAACTGGTCGATGGGCAACGGCTGCCCTGTGACCTGGTGGTGGCCGGCATTGGCATGCAACCCAATATCGAGCTGGCGGCGGCGGCAGGGCTGGAAGTCGGGCAGGGCATTCGTGTCGACGCGCAATTGCGCACCAGTGCATCGGATATCTATGCAGCGGGGGATGTCTGCGAGTTTCGCCTCGCTGGCATCTATCAGCGCCAGGAAACCTGGCGCAACGCCGAGGCCCAGGGGCGGCACGCCGCGTTGAACCTGCTGGGGCGAGCACTGCCATTCGAGACGCTCCCCGGTTTCTGGTCCGACCAATACGACTGGGGTTTGCAGACTGTCGGGGTGATGACTGCACACACGGTCAGCCGTGCGTTGCCTGGCGCTGGCCTGCTGCTGTTTTACCTCGACGACGATGCCCGGTTGCAAGGTGCCTTCGGCTGGGCGCCGGGCAACGGTGCGGCCAGAGACATCAAGCTGTGCGAACGCCTGATTGCCGCGGGCACTGTGCTCAACCCGGGCAGCCTGGCAGATGCCGATGTGTCCCTCAAACCACTGTTGCGAGGCTGATATGCGTCAATTTCTGGTATTCCAATCGATGTGGGCCATGCAAACCGAGCCTGGCAGCCTCGACACGCAGCTGGACCGCATCGCCGCCGCCGGTTTCGACGGCATCACTGACCATTACTGGACGCCCGCCGCCGTCCCGCGCCTGCACGCTGCCGCCACGGCCAGGGGCTTGCAGATCGAAGGCCAGCTGTTCCCGCAATCGGTGGACGACCTGGCCGCTGCACTGGAGGTGATCAGCCGCTATGGTTGCCACCACCTCACCCTGCAAGCCGACGTGCGCCCGCGTACCCAGGCCGAGGCGGCCAGGCTGATCGAAGGCTGGCAACGCCTGGCCGAACAGGTGGACTTCCCGATCCTGCTGGAAACCCACCGTTATCGACTGACCAACGACCTGTTGTTCACCCTCGACCTGCTGGCGCAGATGCCCGACCTGAAACTGCTCGCGGACCTGTCCCACTACGTCGTCGGCCGCGAGTTGCCAGAACCCGGTGCCTTGGAAGATGACGAGCACATACGCACGATCCTGCGCCATAGCTGGGGCTTTCATGGCCGCATTGCCAGCAGCGAACAGGTGCAGGTCGGCCTGGACTTTCCCCAGCATCGGCCTTGGGTCGAGCGCTTTACCAGCTGGTGGCGCTATGGGATCGACGACTGGCTGACCCGCGTCGACACGCCCCAGAGCCTGGCCTTCACCTGCGAACTGGGCCCGCCACCCTATGCGATCACCGATGCAATGGGGCGAGAACTCAGCGATCGCTGGGCCGAGGCGCTCAAGATGAAAGCGCTGATTCGCCAGGTGTGGGCCAGTTGTCACGGTTGATCTGCTAACCTGCGTCGGTTCAAACCGACCTTAGTCTATGGATCTGCCTGATGAAAACCTGCCCTGTTCAGCCGCCTCTCGAACCGCAGTCCGTGTGCCACCCGATCACCAGCAGCGCGATTTTCATGGTCGCTACCCTGGCCCCTGATGCGGTTGAACACGTGCGTGGCTGGTGTGCCGACATCGCGGGTCTTGTGCGTTCTGTGGGCAAGCGCGTGCCGTCGGGCAACCTGACCTGCGTCTGCGGCTTTGGCTCGGATGCGTGGGACCGGCTGTTCGGCGCCCCGCGCCCGGCATCACTGCATCCGTTTCGCGAATTCGGTGTAGAAGGGCGCAAGGCGGTGTCGACGCCCGGCGATATACTGCTGCATATCCGTGCCGAGCAGATGGACCTGTGTTTCGAGCTGGCGACCCAACTGATGGCGGCCTTGGGCGAGAGCGTCAAGGTGGTGGATGAGGTCCAGGGTTTCCGTTATTTCGATATGCGCAGCATCATCGGTTTTGTCGACGGCACCGAAAACCCGGTAGGGCGCAAGGCCGAAAGATTTACCCTGGTGGGTGACGAAGACCCACAATTCGAGGGTGGCAGCTACGTGCTGGTGCAGAAATACCTGCACAACATGAACGCCTGGAATAGCTTGACGGTAGAAGCCCAGGAGAAGGTGATCGGGCGCACCAAGCTGGCGGATATCGAACTGGACGAAGTAGCCAAGCCGAGCAACTCCCACAGCGCCTTGACCGTCATCACGGACGAGAACGGTGAGGAAGTGAAGATCCTGCGCGATAACATGCCCTTCGGCCGTCCTGGCGCCGGCGAGTTCGGCACCTACTTCATCGGCTACGCGCGCTCGCCGCAGCCGCTGGAGCAGATGCTGGAAAACATGTTCGTCGGCCGCCCGGTCGGCAACTATGACCGCTTGCTCGACTTCAGTACGGCAGTGACCGGTGGCTTGTTCTTCGTGCCCTCGGCCGACCTGCTCGAAGAACTGGCCGACCGCGAACCGACGGCTTAACTCAACAACCCGGTGCTGACCGCCACAATCAGGAAGACTCCCAGCAGCGCACGGTAGATCACGAACGGCCAGGTGGAGAAGCGCTCCAGGAACTTCATCAGGCCCCAGATCGCGAAGAACGCCGAGATGCTCGCCACCACCAGGCCGAAGATCAAATGCGGCCAGGCGCGGGCGGGCATGTCGGCGTGCAGCAGCACCCACAGTTCTTTCAAGCCGGCCAGGGCGATGGCCGGCAGACCCAGCAGGAAGGAAAACCGCGCCGCTTCTTCGCGTTTGAAATTCAGGAACAGCGCTGCGGTCAGCGTGGAGCCCGAACGCGACACCCCGGGAATCAGCGCGCCGATCTGCGCCACCCCCACGATCAGCGCATCGCGCAGGCGCATCTGGCCGACGTCGCGGGTGTGGCGGGCACGCACTTCGGCCAGGGCCAGCAATATCGCCATCACCACACAGGCAATGCCGATCACCATCAGCCCGCGCAATGGCGAGTTGCAGGTATTCAGAGTCGAAGACAAGGCCAGGCCGGCAATGCCGATCGGGAGTGTCGCCAGCACGATCGCCACCGCCAGCTTGAACCACGGGTCGTTATAGTCGCCCCGGCGTACCGCACTGATGCTGCCGGTGGTGACCTGGCGCACATCCCGCCAGAAATAACTGACCACCGCCGCCAGCGCCGCCAATTGCATGGCTGCGGAAAATGCCGAGCCCGGGTCTTGCCAGCCGAGCAGGGCGGGCACCACGCGCATATGCGCCGTGGACGATACCGGCAGCAATTCGGTAATGCCCTGGATTACCCCCAGGATGAAGATCTGCAGGTAATCCAGGGAGGCAAAGCCCACATCCAGGCCGGCGGTACAGACGTTGGTCACAATACGTGTCCTTGAGCGAAAGGTGGAAACCGGCGAAGTTTATTCTAAATGTTTCAGGAAATTGGCCCGGGCAAGCGCTATCTGCAATCGGTTCAGCCAATAGAAAGGATTCGACAATCCATTGGCGTGACCGGCACTTTTGTGAACAATGGCGCCCTGCGTTTTTTCACCGAGAGCCCCATGCCTGAAACCACCGTCGAATTGATCCAGACCGGCCCCGAAGACGCCGAGCTGATCCGCAATCTCTACCAGTACTACGCCTACGAATCTTCGGACTGGGAACAGGAAGATGTCGAGGCCGATGGCCGTTTCTATATCCATGACGAGCACCTGGCCCGCTACTGGCACGACCCACAGTGGAGCGCCAACCTGTTGCTGGTCGATGGCTATATCGCCGGTTTCCTGTTGATCGAAGGCAGCGAACTGCCAGGCATCGACGCCTTGGAACTGGCCGACCTGTTTATCCTCAAGCGTTATCGCCGCAAGGGCATTGGCCGCGCCATCGCCAGCCAGGTGCTGTGCAGTGGCGAGTCCAATTGGCTGGTGCGATTCTATGATCAGGACGAAGTATCCCAGGCGTTCTGGCGCACCGTGCTGGATACCCTGCCGCGCCCGGTGCAGACGATTGAGCTGGAGGATGAGCCGCAGTTGGTGAGCTACCTGATTACTCGGGTTTTGCTGCATTGACGGGCGGGTTTTGCTGAGGTTAAAGGCTGCACACCGTAACTGATGCCCTGAGATCAAAATGTGGGAGGGGGCTTGCCCCCGATGCCGGTGGGTCAGGCCCAGTATCAGGCGACTGGCTCACCATCATCGGGAGCAAGCCCCCTCCCACAGTTCGAACGCCAACAACTCGGCTACGGGCCTAGCCTGGATTGAACAGCACCTGCTGCATCGCCTGGGGCGGTTGCCCGAAGGCCCTGAGAAACGCCTGGCGCATGCGCTCGCGATCACCAAAGCCGGTTTCGCGGGCCACCACTGCCACGGGGTGACGACTGGTTTCCATCATCGCCCGCGCCGCTTCCACTCGCAGGGTCTCGATGGCTTTGGCCGGGGTCTGCCCGGTTTCTTCGCGAAACACCCGGCTGAACTGGCGCGGGCTGAGCCGGGCGACGTCGGCCAGGGCTTCTACCGATAAATCGTGGGTGAGGTTTTCACGGGCATAGGCCAGGGCCAGTTGCACGCGATCGGACTTGGGGTCCAGTTCCAGCAAGGCCGACAGTTGCGATTGCTCGCTGCCGCGGCGCTGGGCGATCACCAGCTTGCGTGCGATGCGCCGGGCGAGGTCGCTGCCCAGGTCGTTCTCCACCATGGCCAACGCCAGGTCGACCCCGGCGCTCATGCCGGCGCCGGTCCACACCTGGCCGTCTACCACGAACAGCTTGTCTTCTTCCAGGCGGATATCCGGGTAGCGCTTGCGAAACGCCGGCGCGTGGATCCAGTGGGTGGTAGTGCGCTTGCCTTCCAACAAACCAGCCTCGGCCAGCACAAAAATGCCCATGCACAATGAGGCCACGCGCCGCGATTGAGCCGACGCCGCCTTGACCAGCTCCAGCAGGTTGGCCTCCGGCAGGCGAAACTCCAGGTAACCGCTGACGATCAGGGTGTCGTAGCCCTCTGGCCGGATCGCCGTGGTGTTCACCGAAAAGCCCTGGGAGGTCATCACCGCGCCGCCGCTTTCCGACACCAGGTGAAACTCGTAGGCCGGCTCACCGCGCAGCAGGTTGGCGCACTCGAACACCGAGCCCAGGCTGAGGCTCAAGGATTGGAAATTCGGGTAAACCATCAGCGCAACGCTGTGCATTGCATCTCTCCAAGGGGCAGGGGAGAGGCATTGTCGGCGTGTGCCAGGTAAACGGCAACCGACTTTGGCCCATGTCCGGAATCCTTGCGGATATGACATTGTGAGCGAATGCCTCGCTGCCTAACATGGCGTCAACGAACTAGACGACTGGTCTAATCGGATGAGGTCAAGCATGAACCACCCAAGCAAAAGTGCACGGCAGGCGATCCTTGAACGTGGGCAATCGATTGTCGGTGCCAAGGGATTTTCCGCAGTGGGCTTGAACGAAATCCTGCAGGCTGCCGAAGTGCCCAAGGGCTCGTTTTATCACTACTTCGATTCCAAGGATGCGTTCGGTGTGGTGTTGCTCGATACCTATTTCGACCATTACGTCCAAGGCATGCAGGCTCTGTTCGATCAGCCGGGGTTGTTCCACCACGCCAAGCTGATGCGCTATTGGCAATGCTGGATCGACAACCACACGGGCTGCACGGATGCCGGCAAATGCCTGGCGGTCAAGCTCGGGGCCGAAGTATCAGACCTGTCAGAGCCGATGCGGTTGGCCCTGCTACGCGGTACTGCACGCACCATCGAATTGCTTGCCGTAGCCCTGCAACGCGGCGTGGAAGACGGCTCGCTCACGTTCGAGCAAGCCCCCGAAAGCCTCGCCCAACGCCTGTATGCGCTGTGGTTGGGAACCAGCGTCATGGCCAAGATTACCCGTACCACTGCGCCGTTCGCCGAGGCGCTGTTGCTGACCCGACAGTTGTTGGGTGGCTCTGAAAACCCTGTTATTCACTTTGATCGAGGCACTGGAAAATGAACGTATTAATGGTACTGACCTCTCACGACCAGCTTGGCGATACCGGGCGCAAGACCGGCTTCTGGCTCGAAGAATTTGCCGCACCCTACTATGCCTTCAAGGACGCCGGCGCCGAGGTGGTGCTGGCTTCTCCAGCGGGCGGCCAGCCGCCTCTGGACCCGGTCAGCGACCTGCCGGACTTCCAGACCGAGCAAACCCGTCGCTTCGCCGCCGACCCTGCGGCGCAACAGGCCCTGGCCAACACCGTCAAGTTGGACACCGTCAACGCCAACGACTTCGATACGGTGTTCTACCCAGGTGGCCACGGCCCGTTGTGGGATTTGGCGGAGTCGCCGGTGTCCATCGCGCTGATCGAGTCGTTCGAACGGGCCGGCAAGCCCATCGGCTTTGTCTGCCATGCCCCGGGTGCCTTGCGTCACGTCAAGGCGGTCAATGGTGAGCCGTTGATCAAGGGTCGCCGCGTAACCGGGTTCTCCAACTCGGAAGAAGCAGCGGTGGAGTTGACCGATGTGGTGCCGTTCCTGATTGAAGATGAATTCAAGAAGTTGGGCGGCAAGTATGAGAAGGGCACCGACTGGCAGTCCTTCGTGATCGTCGATGGCCTGCTGGTGACCGGGCAGAACCCTGGTAGCTCCAGCGAAGTGGCCAAGGCCCTGCTGACCCTCATCGCTTAAGTCAATCAACCGCTATGCGCATTTGGCGACTCCCAGGAGTCGCCACTGTTTTCGTTCGCCCTGAATTTGGAATAACCCATGCCTGACTGCATCTTGAACACCTCGATAAAACTGGGGCATCACCGCTTGAACAATCGCATCGTGCTGCCGCCGCTGACACGCCAGCGCAGCGCCCAACCGGGGGATATCGCCACCGACCTGATGGCCGAGTATTACCGTCAGCGCGCCAGTGCCGGCTTCATGGTCAGCGAGGGCACGCAGATCGAGCCCCGTGGCCAGGGTTACGCCTGGACGCCAGGTATCTACAGCCCGGCGCAGATCGATGGCTGGCGCAAGGTCACGACGGCGGTGCACGCCGAGGGCGGGGTGATCTTTGCGCAGTTGTGGCATGTAGGGCGGGTGTCCCATAACGCCTTGCAGCCCGGTGGTGCGCCCCCGGTAGCCCCCTCTGCGCTGCCGGCGCTGCAAGCCAAGGCCTTTATCGAAACCGGCCCGGGTGTCGGAGAGCTGGTGCAACCGCCTGTGCCTCGGGCGCTGACGACACTGGAGATCGAAGAGTTGGTTGGGCACTACGCCCAGGCCGCACGCAATGCCCTGGATGCCGGGTTCGATGGCGTGGAAATCCACGCGGCCAACGGCTACCTGGTCAACCAGTTCATCTCGGCCCATTCCAACATTCGTGAAGATGAATACGGCGGTTCGCTGGACAATCGCCTGCGTTTGCTGCGCGAGATTGTTGAGGCCGTGTGCAAGGTGGTCGGGCCTGAGCGCCTGGGCGTGCGCTTTTCGCCGTTGTTCAGTGGCACCGACCAGGACCGGGTCTACATTGGCCTGGTAGAGGAAGACCCGCACCACACCTATATCGAAGCGATCAAGGTGCTGGAAGCGTCAGGCATCGCCTATGTGTCCATCGCCGAAGCCGATTGGGAAAACGCCCCCGACCTGCCGGAGACCTTTCGCCAGGCGGTGCGCAGTACCTTCAGCGGCAGGATCATCTACGCCGGCCGCTACACCGCCGAGCGCGGTGCTCGACTGGTCGAGGCCGGGCTGGCCGACCTGATCGCGTTCGGACGGCCGTTCATTGCCAACCCGGACTTGCCCCAGCGGATTTTCAATGGCTGGCCCTTGAATGCGTTGAAGGCAGAGGGGTTGTATGGCGGAACGCAGGCGGGGTATGTGGATTATCCATTTTTCATTCAGTCATAAGGCCTATGCATTTCGTCAGGTGCCGGCCGCCAAAATAGACACTGAAAGTCGCGCTTGCTAACGTATCGAAAGGTAATACCTTGGAATACGGAGGGGTCGCACTATGGCAACGTCTATCAAAATCGATGATGACTTGAAGCATCGCATTCAGTTGCTAGCCGGTGCGCGGCAGCGTACCGCTCATTGGATTATGCGTGAGGCTCTCTCACAGTATGTGGAGCGAGAAGAGGCACGCGAGAGCTTCAAGCAGGAAGCGTTGTCGTCTTGGAAGAACTACCAGGAAACGGGCTTGCATGTGACCGGCTCCGAGGCTCGAGCCTGGCTTGACACTTGGGGGACTGAGCAAGCGTCGGAGCCACCCAAGTGCCACGATTGATCATTACTGCAACGGCGCTGGCAGGCTTAGAACGCTGCCGGCAGTTCTTGACGGAAAAAGATCCGCAGGTCGCACGCAGGGCCGCCCAGACAATCAATAGCCAGCTGCTCCGTCTGGAATTCGATCCCAATATAGGCCGACCCTATGACGAGTTGCCCGAGTTGCGAGAGCTGGTAATCGCTTTCGGGGATGCCGGTTATGTGGCGTTATACCGCGTCATCCCTTCAGAATCGGCGGTATTGGTATTGGCCTTCCGGCATCAGCGAGAAGCGGGCTACTAGGGTCTCACTCAACCCGCAACACAATCTTGCCAATATGATCCCCACCTTCCATCCGTGCATGGGCCTGGGCGGCGTCGGTGTATTCGTAGACCTTGTCGATGATCGGCAGGCAGCGTCCAGCGCTCAATACCGGCCATACATATTCGCGCAGTTGCGCGGCAATCGCGGCCTTTTCGTCGCGGGTGCGGGCACGCAGCAGCGAGCCGGTAATCACTGCGCGTTTGGCCATGATGGTCAGCAGGTCGACGTCATGGGCCTTGCCGCCGCCGAGGAAGCCGAGCATCACCAGGTGGCCGTCCATGCCCAGGGACTTAAGGTTGTCGTTCAGGTATGAGGCTCCCATGATGTCGAGAACCACGTTCACACCTTTGCCGTCGGTCTGTTGGGCGATGACCTCGGCAAACGCTTGCTCGCGGTAGTTGATCGGCGTGGCGCCCAACTTGGCAATCGCTGCGCATTTGTCAGCGCTGCCGGCGGTGGCGAACGCCTGGATACCGAACTCCTGGCAAAGCATCAGCGCGGTGGTGCCGATGCCGCTGGTGCCGCCGTGGATCAAGGCGCGCTGGCCTTTGTGCGCACCGCCCAGGCCAAACAGGTTGGCCCAGACCGTGAAAAAGGTTTCCGGCACGGCAGCGGCCTGGATCCAGTCCATGCCCGCCGGGATCGGCAGCGCCTGGCTGGCCGGCACCGCGCAAAACTGTGCATAGCCGCCGCCATTGGTCAGGGCGCAGACTTTGTCGCCCAGGCGGTATTCGGTCACACCAGTACCCAGTGCCACCACCTCACCGGCCACTTCCAGCCCTGGAATCGGATTCATGCCCGGTTTCATCGGGTATTTGCCGGCGCGTTGCAAGGCATCGGGGCGGTTGACCCCGGCGGCGTGCACGCGAATCAGAATCTCGCCAGGCCCGGCCACCGGCACATCTGCTCGACGTGGCTGCAAGACTTCGGGGCCACCCGGGGTGGTGATTTCGATCAGGGTCATTTCTTGGGGAAGCGTCATGGAAGAGTTCCTGTAGCGATGAGCTTATGAGTTGGGACCGTGGCGAACGGTCGGCGGTTCAGCAGGATCATGCCCACTTCCAGCAGCAGTGCAACCACAATGGCCCCGGCCGCGATCATGAATAACATCACATGTTGGCCGCCATTGCTGTTGAACAGTGCCGAATAGGCAAAACCCGCGAGTGCCTGGAAGGTGGCGAAGGACACTGTTGCCCGGCTCCAGGCGATCTGTTGCAAATGATGCTGAGGTACCAGTTCATGGACCCGTGCCAGCGCCAGCGGCACGATCCCCGGCGGGAAGGAGCCGAGGACCAGCGCCAGCAATGCGAGGCCGGTAAAGGAGCTGGAGACGGTCAGCAGGCCGAGGGTAATTGCCTGTATCACCAGCACCAGGCGGATACTCATGCGGGCGCCGAGCTTGTCGGCGAGGAAACCGTAGGTGACCGGCCCGATAATCGCGCCCACGCCGTACATCACCCAAATCATCGCGCCGACATGCGCCCCGGCCCCCAGGCCGCGTGCCACGTAATCCACCAGGAATACCATGGCCGGGACCAGCCCGGCGGCCATGAACGCGTATTGCGCAAACAGCACGTACACTGCCGGCGGCGTCACCGGCGCCCGGCCCGGTTGCGGCGCCTCTGCATGCACGGTGCCCGACGGCCAGCCGAACCAGCTCACGGCGGTGAGCACCAGGGCCAGCAGGCCCAGACCGAACCAGGTCTGCTGCAGGCCCAGGCTGAGCAACGGCGGCACAAGCGTGCCAGAGCCGGCAATGCCCAGGCCGATGCCGAGGAAAATCGCGCCGCTGGCCAGGCCACGGCGCGAGGCCGGAACATGAGGCAGCACGGTCGCCGCCACCAGAACCATGATTGCCCCCCCGGCGATGCCCGACAGCAGGCGCCAGCCGAAGAACCAAGTGACTGACAACGGAAAGCCGCAGGCAAAAAACGCCAGCGTCACTGTCACCATCATCATGCGCAGAGCGGTCTTGTTGCTGGTCCGGTGGGCGATGGGCCGCCCGATCAATGCGCCGACCAGGTAACCCACCAGGTTGGCGGCACCCAGATACACCACGTCATTGGCGCTAAACCAGTGGGCTTCGATCAAGGCTGGAATCAACGGCGTATAGGCGAATCGTGCCAGGCCGATGCTGACCAGGCTGGCGCACAGCCCGGCGAAAATCGACAGCCAGGCCGCACGGCGAGATGACACAGATATTGGGAGCATAAGGGCGTTCCTGAAAGTTTTTCTGCGGTGCCCAGCATATCGGTGATCATCGATGCAATAATGCAGCGAATTTACGTCGCACCGATGCATATATGCATCTAAGGGGAAGTGATGAACTGGGATGATGCGCGGGTGTTCCTGGCGGTTTGCCGCGAAAGCACCTCAAGGGGCGCGGCGCGGGTGCTGGGGGTTGACCAGGCCACCGTCGGGCGGCGGATCAATGCCCTGGAAAAATCCCTGGGCGCGACGCTGTTCCTGCGTACTCCCGAAGGCTACGCCTTGACTGCGGTAGGCGAGGCCGCCTTGCTTTCGGTAGAAAAAATGGAGCACTCGGCCCTGGATCTCCAGCGCCAGATCCAAGGCCTGGATGATCGCCTCACCGGCACTGTGCGCGTCAGCACCACCGACTCCCTGGCCGTCGATTTCCTGATTCCGGCCATCGCCCGGCTACACCAGCAACACCCGGATGTGCGCGTGCAACTGGATGCGTCGACCCAGTTCCTCAGCCTGGCCAAGCGTGAAACCGACATCGCCGTGCGCAACATCCGCCCGGACAATCCCGATCTGATCGCCCGCCGTATTGCCCGCTGGCCGGTGGGGTTGTTTGCTGCACAGTCCTATATCGACCGTCACGGCATGCCGGCACCCGGCAGCCTGTTCGAAGGCCACGACCTGGTGGTGTATCAACCCTACCTGCAAAGCCAGAAAGACATGGCTCTGGTGTCCGAGCCCCTGGGTCGCGGGCGCATCGTCGCCTCCTTGAGTTCGAGCCTGTTGGTGCGCCGCTCCATCGCCGCCGGGATCGGCCTCGGCGAGATTCCGGTGTGCACCGGCCTACGGGACGGCCTGGTACGCCTGTGGCCGCAACGCACGCGGCCGTTGCCCTATGACGTGTGGCTGGTCACCCACGCCGACCTGCGCCATACCGCGCGGGTGCGAGTGGTGATCGATGAAATCGTCGCGGGATTCGCGGCTGCGATGGTCTGAGGTCAGCACAAGCCTGCAAGCGCATGGGTGCGACTGTGGGGACACTGCGGTCAGTCATTGTCGACGGACACAGGTGGTCTATGAACGAAACAAGAAATCAGGATATCGGGCTGTTGTTCCTGCGGGCCAGCGGGGCGCTGTTCCTGCTGTGGGTACATGGGTTGCCCAAATTGCTCAACTACGGCGAACAGTTGAAGCTGATCGAAGACCCGTTTCATCTTGGGGCCCAGGTCACCTTGTTGCTGGCGATTTTCGCCGAGGTGCTGTGCCCGCTGCTGATCATCGCGGGTGTGCTGGTGCGCCTGGCCTGCCTGCCGATCCTGGCGGTGCTGGTGATTGCCTTGCTGGTGGTGCACCCGGAGTGGACGCTGTTCGAGGGACAGTTCGGCTGGCTGCTGTTGATCATCTTTACCAGCATCCTCATTGCCGGACCGGGCCGGCTGGTAGTGGCTCAGCGTTTTGCCTGAGCAAAAAAAGGCCGGGCGAGCCCGGCCAAACAAGGAGAGGATGTTTCAAGCGGTTCAGCGGTTCAGGAACGCCAGCAGGTCTTCATTGAGCTGTTGGGTGTGGGTTGCGGCAAACCCGTGGGGTGCATCCTTGTAGACCTTCAATTGCGCGCCCTGGATCATCTCGGCCGCGACCTTGCCGGTGGTCTCGAACGGTACGATCTGGTCGCCATCGCCGTGGATCACCAGGGTCGGCACGTTGATCTTGGCCATGTCGGGACGGAAGTCGGTTTGTGAGAACGCGGTGACGCAGTCCACGGTGGATTTCAGCGAGGCTTGCAGGGCAATCTGCAGGGTTTGGGTGAGCACGCCCTCCGAGACTTCCTGGCCTTTGTTGAGGCCGAAGAACGGGGTGTTGAAATCGCTGATGAATTGCGCGCGATCTTTCAACAGGCCCGCCTGGATGCCATCGAATACGTCAGCGGGGACGCCCTGGGGGTAATCGGGTTTCTGGCCGAAGATCGGCGTCACCGCTCCCAGCAGTACCAGGCCGGCGACACGGGCGCTGCCATGGCGGGCGATATAACGCGCCACGTCACCGCCACCCATTGAAAAGCCCACCAGGGTCACGTCCTGCAGGTCCAGGTGTTCGATCAACTGGGCGATATCGTCGGCGAAGGTGTCGTAGTCATTACCGGTCCAGGGCTGGTCCGAGCGGCCGAAACCACGGCGGTCGAACGCAATGGTGCGAAAGCCGCGGCTGCTCAGGTATTCCATCTGGTATTCCCACATGTCGGCATCCAGCGGCCAGCCGTGGCTGAACAGCACGGGCTTGCCGCTGCCCCAGTCCTTGAAGTAGATCTGGGTACCGTCTTTGGCAACGAATGTGCTCATCTGAATCTCCTTGCTTGAGTGATAAGAGCAGTGAAAAATCCGCGTTACTATTGCCGTAAACCCAACCACAGGCTTGTACGGGTGTGCTTGCCTGGGCTTACCAACTGAACTTGAGCTCCATGCCCAGGTAGTTGCTGTCGTGCCCGCCGGCATCGCGCAGGGTCTGGCCGACGGCATAGTGCACAGCTTCGACTGCGCCACTGAGGTTGGACGTAAAAGCGTAGTCGGTGCGTAGTTGACCGTAGGCGCCAGTCCAGCGTTCACCCTGGCCAGCGGTGCCGGCGACGGCCAGGTTGGGCTGGGTGTAGACCGCGTCCGCGGTGGTCTGCCGCCAGAGCAGGCCGATGGCGGTTTGCACGCTGAGCTTGGCGATGGGCTTGACGGTGATCGACGGCTTGACGTGGATCAGGTTGCTGTAGCCCGTATAACCGGCCAGGGAAAAATAGTAGCCATTGGGGAACAGCGGGTTGAAGGTGCCGACGCGACCGTCACCGCCCTTGCGGTCACCGGAGGCGATATCCAGTTGCAGGCCGATCCGCGGTTTCCATGCCAGTGTGTCGAAGGTGTAGCCAGTGCGGCTGCCGCCCGCCCAGGCGCGGATGGTCTTGCTGCCCACCGAGCCCCTTTGCAGCATGGCTTCGATATCCCAGTCGAAGCCTTGGGCCGCGCCGCCCAGGCGTGTGTCGAGCAGCTGGCGGGTCTCGTCGCCGTCGGCGTCCAGGTAGTGCGCGGCCCTGCGTTCGTAGACGCCGTAATAGGCTGACAGCTCATTGCTGCCGCCCACCAGCCGCTCGACCCGCAGCAGGTGAAAGCGCGCATCACGGTTGGATTTGTCATCGAAATGCCGGCCATCCTGGTACTGCACCGGTTGGCTGGCAATCCCGATAAAACGCCATTGCGGCGTTTCCCAATCGGCCCACAACGCATCGAAGGACTGCCGCACATTCGGGCCGTCCCGTGACGAGATAAAGCGCTGCAAGTCGAAGGCAAAATCCTGGCGGCCAGCCCGTGCCTTGAACGTGCCGGCGCTGAAAGTGTTTACGTACTCGGCAAAGGCCAGGCGCAGGTCGACACGGTTCTGGTCGGCACCGCCGATCGTGGTCTTGTCATAAGCCCGCACATCCTCCAGCTGGGTGAACAGCCGCCAATGCTCGTCCAGGTGCAAGTCGGCATGCACCTGGAAACGCTGGATCAGGTAGCGGTCACGCTGCACATCGCGCACGCCGAACCCGCTGGCGTCGTTCATCTCGAAGCGTTCGCGCAACGTCGCACCCAAAGACAGATAGGTGAACGGGTTGGCGGCGGACAGCGGGATGTACTTGAGGTTGTCCAATGGTTGCGTGCGCAGTGCCGGATCCTTGAGCACGGACCAGTCCTCCTGCCAACGATTGGCCTTGATCGCCGGACGGGTCGGTTGCGCGTCGGCGTGGGCGCTGCCGGCAAGCAGCGGCCACAGCACGGCCAGGCCCCAGCCTGTACGGCGAATCATTTTGCCGCGGTGAGCTGGTGGATTTCCGCGACGTAGCCGCCGGGGAATTCCACCAACGCGCTGCGACGGCGTTTGCTGTCGAAGCTCGGCACCAGCACTTTGGCCCCTGAGCCGGTGGCCTTGGCCAGCGTGGCGGTCAGGTCGGCCACCTGGTAACCGGTGGTTTCATGGCCAAAGGGGTAGGGCAGTTGGCCGTTGGTGACCAGCACCGCCATGCGCCCAAATGGCGACTCGATGTCGACGCGTCGGTACATACCGCCGGCCTGGCCGACGTCGACCCCGGGCGCCTGCTTGTCATCGGCGATGACTTTGCCATGGGAGAAACCGACGAAGGCCTTGATAAAGCGGTCGGCACGGTCTGCGCTGAGGTACACGCGGTTTTCCGGCACCGTCTGGAAGGCGGCGTAATCCGGAGTCTTGGTGTGCCAGTAGAGTTGCATGTTCACGCCGCCTGGCCACTGCACCACGGCATCACGACCGATGGGGTCGGGAAAGTCGCTGACGATCACCGCGGCACCGTTTTCACGTGCGGCCTTGAGCGCTACGTCCATGTCCTTGACCAGGTAGCCATTGCGTTCCTGGCCAAACGGATGGGGGATGGGCGTGGTGAAACCGAACAGCGACACCGTACCGGCCGGGGTCTGCAACAGTTGCGAGGTGGTGCTGCTTGGCACTGGCAGTACATTGACCACTACCTGGGGCGTACTCTTGCCGCCGAACGTGGCCAGGAAGCTCTGGGCAAAACGCTCCACCTCCGCCGGTGCCACATACACATGGCTGGTGTCATATTGCGGCGCTACGGCGACCATCGGCGTAGCCGCCCAGGCGCTGCCCATCATGGCCCCAGCCAGCAACGTCACTGCCAGGGATGCCGCTCTCACTTGCCTACTCATGCCTAGTCTCCTGCGCTGTCAAGAAAGTCAAAAGCTTAGGGGCTCAGGCAGTGGTGCCGATTGTATGGGCGTGCTTGGTTGAACGGTTCAGCGTCTATGCGGGTCAACTGACTCTCTACGTCAGATCAAACAGGTGAACGAAATGGCCAAGACTTACAGCTACGCCGCCCAGAACGCCAAGGACACCCTCAAGCCCTACACCTTCGAGCGCCGTGCGCCGGGGGCTGACGATGTACAGATCGACATTCTCTATTGCGGGGTATGCCACTCCGACCTGCACACCGTGCGCAACGAGTGGCACAACACCCTTTACCCTTCGGTGCCCGGGCATGAAATTGTTGGCCGGGTGACGGCGGTGGGCGCCAATGTGAAAAAATTCAAGGTCGGCGACCTGGCCGGCGTCGGCTGCATGGTCGACAGCTGTCAGCAGTGCGCATCCTGCGCGGAGGGCGAGGAGCAGTACTGCGAGAACGGCTTTACCGGCACCTATAACGGCCCGGTGTTCGGCGGCGAAAACACCTTCGGCGGCTACTCGGACAATATCGTGGTCAAGGAGCAGTTCGTACTGCACATCTCCCACGACGCCTCGAACCTGGCGGCCGTGGCGCCGTTGTTGTGCGCGGGCATCACCACTTACTCGCCGCTGCACCACTGGAAGGTCGGCCCCGGCCAGAAAGTCGGTGTGGTCGGCCTTGGCGGGCTTGGGCATATGGCCGTCAAGATTGCCCACGCCATGGGCGCCCACGTGACGCTGTTCACCACCTCACCGAACAAGCGCGAAGACGGTCTGCGCCTGGGTGCCGACCAGGTGGTAGTCTCCAAAAACCCGGATGAAATGGCCAAGGTTGCCAACAGCCTGGACTTCATCCTCAACACCGTCGCCGCACCCCATGACCTGGATGCCTTCCTCAACCTGCTCAAGCGCGACGGCACCATGACCCTGGTCGGCGCCCCCGACAGCCCGCACCCGTCGCCCACGGTATTCAACCTGATCTTCAAGCGCCGCAGCCTGGCCGGCTCGCTGATCGGCGGCATCCAGGAAACCCAGGAGATGCTGGATTTCTGCGCCAAGCACGGGATTGTCTCGGATGTGGAAATGATCGATATCCAGGGCATCAACGAAGCCTATGAGCGCATGCTCAAGGGTGATGTGAAGTATCGTTTTGTGATCGATATGGACAGCTTGAAGCGCGAAAGCCATGCAGCCTGAGACGCAGCAGATCTAATGTGGGAGGGGCGGTGTGACGATTCGACTTGACCCCGATGGCCATGGGTATCTACACAACTTTGGTTACGCCGCTGGACCTGTGGGAGGGGGCTTGCTCCCGATGGCGGCCTGACAGCCCACCAGGATGTTGGAGTTGATCGAGTACATATCCGTTATTTGGGTTACGGCCACTATTGGTTCCGCTTTTACAGCGGGTCACTTTTGAAAAGACGGTACGTGTCAATGTATCTGTCGCCTTACTACTGTTTTAGCAACCCATTGCGGCCTTAGCATCCGGTCGCTCCGGGTTCAGATAAACAGCTTCTGCAAGCTGCCAGTTACGTGTGTCCCCGCTCCAGCGGCTGGGATTAGCCGCTTTAGCGGACTTGTACAGATCATTGCGGGCTAGCAGCAAAGCCGGCGCCTTACCCTCGTGGCGCTCGTTCGGCGTCACGTACTTCAAGGCGCTGTGGCGGTGTTCTTCGTTGTACCACTCAACAAATTTCTGCACCCAGAGCCTCGCTTGAGTCAGGTCGTCGAACGGCTGGTCTGGCCACAGCGGGCAATATTTGGCTGTGCGGAAAAGCGCTTCGGCGTATGCGTTATCGTTGCTAACCCGAGGGCGGCTGAAGGACGGTTCAACACCCAGCGAGATCATGCTTTCACGCAGCAGCGAGCCCTTCATCACATGCCCGTTGTCCGAGTGCAGAATCAACGGCCGACCCGCGGTATGCTCCCGTAAACATCCCTTTTCAAGTAGTGCACAAGCATGTTCTGAACATTCGGACTCATGTACTTCGTTGGTCACCAACTTGCGGCTGTAGATGTCCTTGACCATGTACCAGTAGTAAAAACGGCCCTTGATGGTGGTGGGTAACCAAGTGATATCCCAACACCACACCTGATTAGGGCCGTCGGCACGATGTGTGGTCAAAACTCTGCGCTTGGGCGCCTTCGCTCGACCACGGCGTGTGTTCTGATTCGCTTCTCTCATCACCCGATAAAACGTGGACTCCGATGCCAAATAAATGCCTTCGTCCGCTAGTTTTGGGACGATTTGATGCGGTGTCAGGCTCGCATAACCAGGTTGATTGGCGGCATCCAAAACAGCCTGACGCTCTAGAGCGCTAAGTTTGTTTGGCGGCGCTTCGCGCTGGACTGTCTGGCGTCTGTCTACTGCGCAGGTTCGCCAGCGCTGGACTGTCCGCAGACAAAGCCCAAGTTCATTACACGCCCGAAATCGGCGCGCCCCACTGGCTACTGCTTCGGCGATCAGCCCTAAAACCTGTATACGATCGGAGGCGCTGATCAGTCTTCCTCGTCCTTGCCCCAAATCGCATTGGCTTTTTTTCTGAGCTCCAGCAAAGCCACCGCCTCCTTGCGATTAGCGTCGGAGCGAAGCAGTTGCCGCTCAAGCTCCTTAATTGTTGTTTGCTCGACGGATTGCTTCTTAGAGGGCTGAGGATCAGGTGTGTCGTTGGCGTTCTGGCACGCTAGGCGCCATTGTTGAATCTGCTCAGGATAAATGCCTTTGATTCGGCAGTATTGAGAAAGCTCAACCTCGCTCAACGGTGCGGTTTCCATAACGGCATTAAACTTATCGGCACTGGACCACTGATCACTTGTCTTGTTATTGCCTGGAACGACCAAACCTTTATCTCTAGCCATTTGTCTCCAATCTCGTAGTGACTGTGGGGTGACGCCGATTGCAACGGCGAGTTCTGCCACCGCTCGATTAAGGGGCGGCATCATTTGCAGAACCGCCCAATCTTTGAAGTCATTGTCATAACGTTTCGGCATTGCCAAACACCTTCGCCCCCTTGAATGATTGAGTCAAACATCAGAGGTGACAGATAGGCTGACACGGGGGGAAGAGCCCAAAAGTAACCAAAAGGCTCTTGCCCCACCACTCGGCACCTCGCCCAGGCTCGGTGTGCCCGTAATCCGACATTGATTTGGGGGGCCGCCGCCACGCGCCATCCATGGCGCGGGGCGGCTAAACCGGCATCCCTGCCGGTTTACCCCCCAAATCCCTGTCGAATTCCGGCCAGCGTGGTTTAACGGGGCGCCTGAGATCAAAAGCAGATCAAGATCAAGAGCGGCTCGCTTCGCATCGTGGTTACTGATGGTGGCTGCGTGAGTTGTGTAGATATTCATGAGCCGATGAGGGAGTGTCAGATGAACACATCTGAGGCTGACCCACCGCCATCGGGGGCAAGCCCCCTCCCACATTTGGACCGAGTGGACTAAACAGCTC
Organism: Mythimna loreyi; assembly: GCA_029852875.1. Lineage (NCBI taxonomy): Eukaryota > Metazoa > Arthropoda > Insecta > Lepidoptera > Noctuidae > Mythimna > Mythimna loreyi. The sequence goes on from JARGEH010000033.1 coordinate 184,623, forward strand.
GCAGTCGGCTGTCACGCCACCATAATGATCTTCGACACCAACTCCACCACGGTCTTGGCCTGCAGCTTCTTCATCAACCGCGCCCGATGCACCTCCACCGTGCGGTGGGAAATCGCCAGGCGCAGGGCGATTTCCTTGGACTTGAAGCCATTGACGATGTGCATGGCGATCTCGCGCTCCCGGGGTGTGAGGTCGCCTGTGCCCTGGTGCAGGCGGTCCAGGCGTTCGAAGTGCCAGATCATCAGCTTGAACGGGTCTTTGGGGGTGAGGGTGTAGCCGTGGGACTTGGCCCAGAATACTTCGCCGTTATGATGCTGCATGAAGCGCTCATCGGAGTAAAAGCCGTTGTCGCTGTCGAGCAGCCAGTCATGGCTGCGCTTGCCGATGGCGTGGTAGTCGGCCTGGGACGGGTAGATCAGCAGGGTCAACTGATTGACCAGCGCGTCGCGTGTATAGCCGAACAGCTTCAGGAAGGCGTCGTTGCAGTCGAGTATCACACGATTGCTGGTGACGATCTGCGGGGCAGGAGACAGCTTGAACGCCAGGCGTTCGAGGTCTTGGAATTGTTGTGCTAGCGCGTTCATGGGCGTCCTGCCTCGTTGTTCAATACCCTGGCGCGCTACTTACCTATGTAAGTAGTTACACGAATTGGCGCGCGACCGGGGGTGGGTCATTGTAGGTAAAGTCCGGATCAAGAACAGAAGAAATTGATTATGCCTGCTGATTGCGTCTCCATTGTTGCCGCTGGTCATTCCCGTTTCGGTCGCCTGGAAGGCACCACGCTGGAAGACTTGATCGTCCAGGTCACCCGTGAAGCCCTGAACGACGCCGCGATTGACGCGTCGCAAATCGACGCGCTGTTCCTCGGCCATTTCAATTCGGGGCTGGTGCCCGATGGGTTTGCCGCCTCGTTGCTGCTGCAGGCCGACCCCGGGCTGCGCTTCAAACCCGCCACCCGCTGCGAAAACGCCTGCGCGTCCGGCTCGGCGGCGATCCAGGCGGGGGTCAATGCGATTCTCTCCGGCAGCGCCGAACTGGTGCTGGTGGTGGGCGCCGAGAAGATGACCCACACCAGCACCGCCGCCGTCACCCAGGCCCTCGCCGGTGCCGGCTACCAGAATGATCCGGCCGAAGCCGGCCTGAGTTTCCCGCAACTGTTTGGCCGCGCTGCGCAGCAATACGCCGAGCGCTATCACTGCCCGCTGGGCTCGATGGCGGCCATCGCCACCAAGAACCACTCCAACGCCATGGCCAACCCGCTGGCACAGATGCATCGGGAAATGAATTTCGAGCACTGCAACAACGTGTCCCAGAGCAACCCGTTCGTGGCCGATTCCCTGCGCCTGACCGACTGCTCGCTGATCAGCGACGGCGCCGCCGCGATCATCCTGGCGTCGCCCAAGCGTGCGCGGGCATTTCGTCGCGATGTGCAGATCCGGGCGATGACCCAGGTCAACGACACCTTGCCCATCGCCCAGCGCGATATCCTGGCGTTTGAGGGCCCGCAGCGGGCGATCCATTCAGCCCTGCGCGGGGCGAATGTGACCCTGGCCGACCTGAGCTTCGCTGAGGTTCATGACTGCTTCACCATCGCCGAGTTGCTGATCTACGAAGCCATGGGCCTGGCGCCCAAGGGCGAGGGACACCGCGTACTCGACAGCGGGGTAGTGCGCGCCGGCGGGCGCTTGCCGGTGAATCTTTCCGGTGGGCTCAAGGCCAAGGGGCACCCCGTCGGCGCCACCGGTGTCTCCATGCATGCCTTGGCGTTCCGGCAATTGACCGGCGAACCGATTGGCCTGGCGGCGCCCAACCCGGAATTTGGTCTGGTGTTCAACATGGGCGGCATGGCGGTGGCCAACTATGCCTCGGTCCTGCAGGCGCGCAGGAGCTGAGCCATGAACATTGCCAACTGGCTGCACGACACCCAGCGTCGTACCCCCCAACGCCCGGCGCTGTTCGACGGCCCCGTGCAAGTGGCCGACTACGCCACCTTCGCCGCCCATGTGCGCCAACGCGCCGCCTGCCTGGTGGACCAGCACGGCCTGGTGCCGGGAGATGCGGTGGCGCTGCTGATGAAAAACAGTTGCGACTACCTGGAATTGCTCTACGCCATCTGGTGGATGGGCGCCGTGGCGGTGCCGATCAACGCCAAGCTGCACCCCAGCGAAGCGGCGTGGATCGCGGACAACGCCGAGGCGCGGTTGATCTTTACCGATGGCGGCGGGGTGTTTTCATCGCGGGATTTGCCCTCGCGCTGCAAAGAACTGGACGGCCACCTGCGGCCGCCAGACCGTGGCTGGCCGACCCTGGAGCACCCGATGCCGCGCCAGGATCAGGACCTTGCCTGGCTGTTCTATACGTCCGGCACCACCGGGCGCTCTAAAGGGGTGATGCTGTCCCATGGCAACCTGGTCGCCATGTCGCTGTGTTATGCCACCGATGTCGATGCGGTCAGCGCTGACGATGCGGCGGTGTATGCCGCGCCGATGTCCCACGGTGCCGGGCTGTACAACTTTATCCATGTGCGCTGCGGCGCACGGCATGTGGTGCCGGCCTCCCACGGCTTCGACGCCGCCGAGCTGTTCGGGCTGGCAGAGCAGGTAGGCCGGGTGTCGCTGTTTGCCGCACCGACCATGGTCAAACGCATGGTCGAGCAGGCCCGACGCCAGGATTATCACGGCGCCGGCATCAAGACCATTGTGTATGGCGGTGGGCCGATGTACCTGGCGGACCTGCGTGAAGCCGTCGACACCTTCGGCCCGCGCCTGGTGCAGATCTACGGCCAGGGCGAGAGCCCGATGACCATCAGCGTGTTGCCCCGTGCAGTGATCGCCGAACGCCAGCGCCCTGACTGGGACAGCCTCGCCGCCTCGGTGGGCCATGCGCAAGCCTGTGTGGAAATCCGCATCCTCGATACCGAGCACCAGCCACTGCCCACGGGTGAGCGCGGCGAAATCGCCGTACGTGGCGCCACGGTGATGCAAGGCTACTGGCGTAACCCGCAAGCCACGCGCCAGACCCTGGTGGACGGCTGGCTGCTGACCGGCGATATCGGCTACCTCGACGCGGCCGGCTACCTGACCCTGACGGATCGCTCCAAGGACGTGATCATCAGCGGCGGCAGCAATGTATACCCCCGCGAAGTCGAGGAGGTGCTGGCCCAGCATCCCGACGTATTTGAAGTGTGCGTAGTGGGCGAACCGGACGCGCAATGGGGCGAGTCGGTAGTGGCATTCATAGTCACCCGCAACGGCCAGCCCCTCGACGAAAGCGAACTCGCCGCCTGGTTCCTGGCGCGCATGGCCTCGTTCAAAAAGCCGAAAAAGTATGTGTGGCGCAGCGAGCTGCCGAAGAACAGCTACGGCAAGATTCTCAAGACCGACTTGCGGCAGTGGTTGAAAGCAGCGAGTATCGCCGCGCTTTGACATGGATCGACAATCAGACAAGGAGTCCCCTCGATGGGCAATCCCGCACAAGACACTGTCCGCAAGCGCCGCCGTGCGTTTCTCGGTGCCACCTCCGGCCACTTGATCGAGTGGTACGACTATGGCGTCTACGGTTTTCTCGCCGTCTATATCGGCCAGGCGTTCTTCGTCTCCGATGACCCCACCACCAGCCTGTTGGCCAGCTTCGCTGCGTTTGCCTTGAGCTTTTTTATCCGTCCCCTGGGCGGACTGTTCTTCGGCCCGCTGGCGGACAAGATCGGCCGGCGCAAAACCCTGATCATGGCGCTGGTGATGATGACCGGCTCCACGGTGATGCTCGGCCTGTTGCCGACCTACGCCAGCCTGGGTATTGCCGCGCCGATCCTGCTGATCCTGGTGCGCTGCGTACAGGGCTTCTCGGCCGGGGGTGAGATCGGCACCGTCACCAGCTTTATCTCCGAATACGCCGGCCCCGGTCGTCGCGGCTTCGCTACCTGCTGGTTGATGGTCACCGCCGTGCTTGGCCTGTTGCTGGGCGGCGCCGTGGCCAACGGCATGACCTGGGTGCTGGGCGCAGAGGTCATGCAGGACTGGGCCTGGCGCATCCCGTTCCTGATCGCCGCCCCCCTGGGCTTTATTTCCATGTACATCCGCCTCAAGCTCGAAGACAGCCCCGAGTTTTTAGCCCTGCAACGCGCCGGGCAAACCTCGCGGGCGCCACTGCGGGACGTGTGGCAGTACAAGCGTGCGATTGCCCTGGTGTTCTTTATCATCACCCTGCACAGCTCGATTTTTTACCTGGTGCTGACCTTCGCCTCGACCTACATGGCCAAGATCCTCAAGTTCGACAGCGGTACGACGTTGCTCTACGTATTCGTCGCCAGTTTTTCGGCGGCCTTCGTGATGCCGTTTGGCGGGGCATTCACCGATAAATACGGGCGCAAACCGTTCCTGATGGTGGTCGGTACGTTGGCAACCCTGGCAATGTTCTGGCTGTTCAAGTCGGCCCCCACCGCCACCCCTGCGTCGTTCTTTGCGCCGCTGATGGCGGTGGCGATTTTGTTCGGGCTGTATGCATCGTCGACCTATGCGTTGATGAGCGAGTTGCTGCCGACGCGGATTCGCTCCACCGGAATTGCGGTGGCGTATAACGTGCCGGTGGCGGTGTTTGGCGGCAGTGCGCCGTTGATTTCCACCTGGTTGATCAAGGTAACGGGGGACATTACCTCGCCATGGTATTTCTACGTGGCGACCGGGGTGGTGTCGTTGGTGGCGCTGGTGGTGTTGCGCAAGGAGGACTTCGTCGCCAGCGGTCAGCCGGTTGCAGTGCCGGCGGATGCGGCATTGGCCTGATGGCTCCTCCCATATTTTGAGCTGCATACGTCTGCTTAATCGTTAATAGTGGGCGTGCTGTAACCTACCGAAAACCGAGCGAGTTGCGATGCTGGCTACCCGTCTGACCTTGATCTGCCACGCCGTCACCCCCCTGCAAAAACAGGGGCGTTTTCCCGACGACGAATCCGTGGTCATGGACTGGCAGGGCGCGGCGTTATCCCTGGCCGGGCGCTATAAAAAACAGCCACGCCTGCTGTGTGGCCCCGAGGCCAGGGCCCGTCAGACAGCCGGCTTGTTCGGCGATAACGCTGAGATTGAAATGGCGTTGCGCGATGCTGATTTCGGCTCATGGAAAAGCCAGGACATCAGCCAACTCGATAGCGAAGCCTTGACAGCCTGGAGCACAGACAGCACCAGCGCACCCCACGGCGGCGAGTCGGTGGAGCAGCTTTGCATGCGGGTCGGCCAATGGCTCAAATCCCTCGAAAGCCACCCCGGCCATGTAGTCGCCGTGACCCACCCGTTCGTGATTCGCGCCGCGATGCTGAATGTCATGCAGCTGCCGGCCTCGATGTTCTACCGGATCGACGTCGAGCCGCTGTCCGCCACAGAGCTGCGCTTCAACGGTGTATGGCGCCTGCGCCTGGAAACTCACGCCTGACTGCGGGATCATGGCAACATCCACGCCCCGCACTGAGAGCACTCCATGAAACGCATCCTGATCATCGGCATTGGCGCCGGCAACCCCGACTACATCACGATGCAGGCCGTGAAGGCGCTGAACCGGACCGACGTGTTCTTCCTGATGGACAAGGGCCAGAGCAAGGACAAGCTGATCGACCTGCGCCGTGAAATCTGCGAGACCTACATCACCGAGCCCGGCTACCGTTTTGTCGAGGCCGACTGCCCTGAGCGCGTGCGCGGTGAGATCGACTACACCACTGCCGTGCAGGACCTGAACCGCGATAAGCAGCAGACTTTCGAACGCATGATCAACGAGGAAATGGCCGACGGTGAAGTGGGCGCATTCCTGGCCTGGGGCGATCCTGCACTCTACGACAGCACCATCCGCATTCTGCAGGCGATCCTTGCCAGTGGCCGGTGCGTGTTCGAATTCGAAGTGATCCCGGGCATCACCAGCGTGCAGGCCCTGGCAGCCCAGCATAAGGTGCCGCTGAACCGCATCGGCAAGTCCATCGAGATCACCACCGGGCGTCGCCTGGCGGCGGGGCAGGCGAGTGATGCCGATACCCTGGTGGTGATGCTCGACGCCGAAGACTCCTACCGCAGCGTCGTCGACCAGGACCTGGATATCTATTGGGGCGCCTACCTGGGCACGCCGGACGAGATCCTGATCAGCGGCAAAGTCGCTGAAGTGGCGCAAGAGATCGAACGGGTACGCAAGGCTGCGCGCCTGGCCAATGGCTGGATCATGGACACTTATCTGTTGCGCAAACCCTGAGGACGCTTCCCCATGCTCAAACTGTTTGCCCTGGCGCTGACCCTGGTCGCAAGTGCCGCTCACGCCGATTCCACCTTGCACACCGACTTGCGCTGGCGTACCTGGAACAGACCCAGGGCGATGCGCGCAACCAGCCGCTGGTGATTTTCCTGCACGGCTTTGGCAGTAACGAGGAAGATTTGTTTGGCATCAAGGACGCGTTGCCCTCCACCTGGACCTACCTGTCGGTGCGTGCGCCGATGCCAGTGGAACCCCAGGGTTACCGCTGGTTTACCAAGACGATGAGCCTGACTACAACGGCGAGACTGCGGACCTGCAAGGGAGCGCCAGGCTGATCGAAGACTTGTCGGCAAAGCCACGGCCAAGTACCACACCCAAAGCGGACCGTGTGTTCCTGGTGGGGTTCAGCCAGGGCGCGATCATGTCTTACGAGGTGGGTTTGCGTCAGCCTGAACTGATACGTGGGATTGCGGCGTTGAGCGGCAGTGTATTGCCGGTCCTCAAGGCTGAGCTCAAGCCCAGGGAATCATTGGGCAAGCTGGCGATTTTTATCGGCCATGGCACGTTGGACCAGGCGCTGCCGTACGCATCTGGCACGCGGGCTAATGAGGTGCTGATGGGGCTGGGCTTGAAGCCGGAGTTTCATGGTTATCCGCAGATGAATCACACGATCAGCGAGGCGGAAGTGCAGGATCTGAAAGCCTGGCTAGAGAAAAACTTGAAGTGAAATGCGGTTAAAAATGTGGGAGGGGCTTGCCCCCGATGGCGGTGAGTCAGTTATAGATGTATCAACTGACACTCCCTCATCGGGAGCAAGTCGAATCGTCGCACCGCCCCTCCCACATTTGATTTGTGTTGTCTGGAAAATTGGATTACTTACCGCCAGTAATCTGCTTCACCAACTGCGCATGCCCCTTCACATCATCGGCCCGGGAAATCGCCTGGATCACCAACAATTGGTTGCCGGAACCGCCGAGGATAGTGGAGTTCAAGGTCTTGCCGCCGCCCTGGGTAGCAGTGCTGTCCACTTGGCGCAGGCCGAGGCCCTTGTAGGTGAGTTTTTTCTCGCCCAGTTTCTTGAAGTCAGGCAGGGCAGCACTTTGGTCCTTGACGAAATCGGCCACGGCGCCATCGAGGAACTGTGGGTCATTATCCTTGATGGTCGCACCGTCTTTACGCACGGTTTCGGCAACGATCACCACGCTTTTCGTGGTCGGGTTGGCGTACAGGGTGCCTTGGGTATCGGCGGTGCCGTCATCGGCCTTGCCGGAGGGCAGGGCATCGGCACTGTAGGCCTTGGGCAGGTCGAAAGTGAACTTGCCACCCAGGGTGGAGATCGTCTGGCGTGTCTGGCTTGGGGGCCGCGAATACGCTGCCGGCGCTCAGCGCCAGGCTCAGCAGCAGTGCGGTCTTGGTGAAAGTGGCCATGAAGCACTCCAGGGATGAACGAAATTGCGATCTATTCTGTCAGAAAATTCGCAACTTCGTTCATCTCCAGCCTCAGACCTTGCCAGACTCTTCCTCAAGCCTGTCCATCTCGAACAGTCGCGCCAGCTCTGCCCTGGCTTCCTGGGCGGTTTGCATGACTTTGGCCGCATCGTCGTACACCGCGTGTTGGGCGGCGAGCACTTGCTGGTCGTGATTCTTGAAGCGGTTGATGCGTGCGTCAGCCTGAGCCTGGGTCAAACCAGGCCCACCAGGGTGCGGCGGCTCATTTCCAGGCTGGAATAGAAAGTTTCGCGCACCGGTGAGGCGTCCAGGTCTACCAGCCGGTGTACGTGCTGGCGGTTACGGGCACGGGCGATGATCTTCATGTGCGGTAGAGGTTGCGCACCAGTTCGGCGGTCTTGATGTTGATCTCCGGGTCGTCCATGGCAATGACGAA